>JARQOD010000520.1:0-145460 GCA_033576555.1 Oophaga sylvatica
GCTGCTGTTTTGATTTTGTTACACCAGAGAACTAATTTAGGTGGTAGAGGTCGTGTGATCTCAGGTGTTTTTGAAATTAGTAGAGTTGGTGCTTTTCAGGGTTTTCTGGGATTGCAGTAAGTACCCTTCCTATCCTTTTCTATTTAGTTAGTTTGGGCCCCAACGTTTGCTCATACTATTTTCTGTCTGTGTCTGTATTTCTTCTTGTCTAACCGCCATTACATGTTTGGGGGCTTTCTATTATCTTTGGGGTTCTGCTCCGGGGCAGATAGCTTTCCTATTTCTATCTTTAGGTGTAGTTAGTTTCTCAGGCTGTGACGAGGCGTCTAGGACCAACTTAGGAACGCTCCACGGCTGCCTCTAGTTGTGGTGGTTAGTCAGGGTACTGCAATCTCATAGATTCCAACTGCTCTGGTGTATTGCCTTTTTTACCTGCACTCCTCAGCTACCGAAACATAACACGGCTCCCCTGAGCAATCAGACACTCCCCTTTCCTCCCATAAGTCCCAAAACAATTCAAAGTCCTGACCGATTACAATAGGATATGACAAGTCCAGGACTACAGGGACGTCATGGCTGGTAATAACTGTGGGTGTCTCAATGATTACCCTGGACACCGGATAATTCCCAGGGACCCCATGGATGCAGTGGACGGCCATCGTCCTTCCGGGGATCAGATAGACAGGTAGTATGGTGCTCACCAGGGTCACCGGGCTACCAGGGTCGAGAATTCCAGTCACGCACTCTCCATTCACTTCTACAGAACAGCTCTGTGACATCTTGTCAGATGGAAAGTCAGTACAACATCCTGGACATGCGCTATTCAAACACTTAACCCAGCAACTGTCCATCGGCGCCTTCGCCACCGCCCCTTTCACTTTGGGACGCCCCACCCCTTTTTGGGCCTCCACCCCCTTTTGGGCCATTTTCCCCTTTAGGGCCACCACCCCCTTTGGGGCTCCACCAGCTTTTGGGACACCACCCCCTTTTGGGCAACTATCCCCTTTTGGGACTGCCGCTGATGCCCATGATCACGGAGTGATAGAACTTCTCGAGAGCGTCACTGCAAGCCACCTCACACATGGCTGCCTCGCCTCCCAACGGCCGTTGCTGGGCCTCCTGGCACTGCACACCGATCCACACCGGGCAGTTTGCACAGCTCTTGCTGCGGTCGCTCTTGGTCCTGGCACACTCCTCCAAGCCACAGGAAACCTGGAATGAAGGTGTTGACAAGCTTCGCAACCACGCCAAGTTACAGCCAGAAGCTTTAATCTTTGTAACCCGGTCGAGTTAGAGCCAGATGCTTGCTTCCGCGTGCTGTTGCAGCTATATCGTTGCCCCCAGCAACAAGGCCACCAGAGCGCCCCCACATGGCCCTGTCCGGCCCCTCACCGCCTGTGCACGGCAGTCTATCTGCGCCAACAATTCCTCACAGCGAGGCTCCACACTGTTTTGCAAGGCTCTGCCCGGCTCTGCACAGCGAGGCTCAGCAAGGCTCTGCACGGCTCCCCAATGCTCTGCACCTCTCTGCATGGCTCTGCACAGCTCCTCAATGCTCTGCAGACCTCGTGGACCCGCCAGTCTGTAAGCTACCAGCAGGGTTGTAGTCATGGCCCCATAAGCAACTTTAAGCAACACAGGTTTATTATCTTCAGGACACAGCACATCCATTACACTTCCAGCACACTCTTCACAATACCAGCAGCACATTTCTCTGTCTTTCCCTGCTTCTTCCTCCTCGTCACGGACTAAGCCACAAAGATATAACTGGATGAAGTGCCCGGTGAAAACACTACTGCGAAATATCTCCTTTCAGCCTGATTCGCCTCAGACTCAGAAATACTGACTACAGACTTGTCCACCAAGTCAATCGGTTAACCTGCCCGCGCACTTTTAGGGGATGTATGGGTATGTTATTATATTATTATGTTTCCACGTTCAGGAAGGCTGACGTTTTGGACAGAGTGGAAAGCCCGCTCCGCCCAAAGCCCGTCCCCTTCTGAATGCGCGGTGATTCATTGAACACATCCGGAATTGCCGCAGCGCTACATAGGACTCTGCTATTTACCTTGCGGCAACAGAGCGTCGCCGCAAGGTAAATGGACATGCTGCGGTCTAAAAAGACGCGCCGCATGTCCGGTTTAGCGGGTGTGTCACCCGCGTAATCGGACGCATAGTGGAGACGGGAATTCATAAAATCCCCTCCACTATGCAGGAACAACTGGCCGCTGCGGATTAAATGCTGAGGTACGACGCAGCGTTCAATCCGCAGCTAATCCAGAGTGTTTCCGCTACGTGGAAACATACCCTTAGGGTATGTGCACACATTGCAGATTGGCCTGCAGAATTTTCTGCATAGAATCTGCACCTCTTGGCAGCAAACGCAGATACGGATTTGATGTGCTTTTTTCATGCGTATTTGTAAGCTAAATAAAGATGTTATTTAACAAATAAAAAAAGATTGTGATGTAATTTCTTGTCCAACCTCCTCTTTTACATTTGTCCAACCCATACTCCATTACACACACAGATAGACAGATAGATGATAATAGAAAGATAGATCTATCCCATATCTATCTATAATCTATCCATCTCATTCCTTCTATCAATCATCTATCTATCTATCCCATATCTATCTATAAATCTATTATCTATCAATCATCTATCTATCTATCTATCTATCTATCTATCTATCTATCCCATATCTATCTATCTATCTATCTATCTATCTATCTATCTATCTATCTATCTATCTATCTATCTATCTATCTATCTATCTATCTATCTATCTATCTTTATCTATCCCATATCTATCTATATAGATATGGGATAGATAAAGATAGATAGATAGATACTTAAATATATCTATAGATATATCTATCTATAGATATATGTCCATCGATAGATATATCGATCTATCGATAGATATATCTATCGATAGACATATGTATCTATCGATAGAAAAAATCTGAGCAAGGCCGGGGACACACTTGCGAGAAACTCTCACGAGTCTCGCATGTCAATTCTCACACATCAATACTCGCACTGCCTTCGTCACTAGGACCTAGTAGAAATACATGCAGCCGCACAATCCGGTCCCGAGTGCCGGCAGTAGTTTGAGTATTGAAGTGCGAGACTCATGTGAGTTTCTCGTAAAGTGTGACCGCGGCCTTAAACGCAGTATCTGTTTAATTTAAAAAAAAATGGAAAAAAGAATGGAAAAAAAAATTGCGTGGGCTCCTGTGCAATTTTCAAGTCCAGGGAGGGAAGTCAGTGACTGGGGGCTGCTGTTTATAGCCTGGGACGGGTGTAATACCATGGCCCCTTCCCGGGCTATGAATATCAGCCCGCAGCTGTCTGCATAGCCTTTACTGGCTATTTAAATAGGAGGGCCAGAAAGGCTATGCAGACATCTGCGGGCTGATATTCATAGCCTAGGAAGGAGCCATGGATATTTGCCCCTCCTTGGCTTCAAACACCAGCCCGCAGATGCCCCAGAAATGGCGCATCTGTAAGATGAGCCAATTCTGTCACTTAGCCCCTCTCTTCCCCCTGCCCTGTAGAGGTGGCATATGGGGTAATAAGAGATTAATGTCACCTTTGCATTGTAAGGTGACATTAAGCCCGGTTAATAATAGAGAAGCGTCAATAAGACACCTATCCATTATTAATCTTATGGTATGAAAGGGTTAAAAAACCACACACATAAGAATAAAGTATTTTAATTAAATAAAACACAACACGGTTTTCATATTTTTATTGCACGCCTAATCCATGCGATGCCCTCGTCTACTGTAATAAAAAGTAAAATAATAAACCAACCGTGTACTCCCTGTCCGATGCAGTCCAATTAATAATGAGTGTCCCACAATGATCTCCCCTATAGAACAGTGACATCGGGTGATGTCACTGCTCTATAGGGCATCCCAGCGATTAACTGACAGGAGATAATCCTCCTGCAGTGCATCACTGAAGAGGTTACCTGAGTTCAGGCTCTCACTTTCCGGCAATGCTGCATGGGAATTTTCTCACACAGCGTTGCTGGTGAGAGAATGAGCTGAAGTGACCTCTCTCCCGGCAGCAGCCGAGGGATACACCGTGGAGGATTACCTCAGCTGTAAGTTCATCGCGGTGTGAAGGACTAAATTAAGAAAGATCAAAACTGAATGCTCCATTTTGTGCTTGTAACTCCATCTTGTGGTTTATGAGATAAATTCTGTTATTTAACAAGGCTATAGTTCCTGGCCGTTATAAAGAAGTAGAGTAAAGGTTATGGGCTGTAATAAAACCAGACCGCTCCAGTTTGGACAAGATATAAGATACTATTGTTCCCTTTTATGGTCATGTGGATATGACCATATATGTAGTGTCCAGTCTTCCTGTATTTTCATTGGTTAAATGTTGTAGGTGTAGTTTTATACTATTGGTTGACGTACAAACTTACTAAATACTATAAAAGATGATGATGTAATACATGGGATAGGAAACTTGCTCGATTCTCCCAGACAGAAACACGTCTTCGTCTGGTTACTTATGTTGCTAGCAACGTTCTGTGAATTAATTTGGAAATCACTAGGTCAACCGTGAAGGGTCACTTAGATCCTACCTCAACAGCGGGACCCCTGTAGAGCACTGACATCACCCAATGTCAGTGTTCTACACCGAAGATCGTCGTGGGACACTCATTAATAACTGGACTACGGCGGAAGGTAAGTATAGGTTGTTTTTTATTTTTATTAAAGGAGACGAGGGCGTCGGGGACTAGGTGATTGGTAAGTATGTACTCTTATGTGTTGTACGTTATATGTATGTTCTGTATGTTATATGTATGTAATGTATGTTCTGTATGTTTTTTTACTACTGATCACATCACAGCCATTGTCTGATGGGACTACTTTCCCATCATTGGCAATACTGTCACTCTGAGCATTCACTGCCGGATGGGAGCAGTAGTCCTATCAGACAATGGCTGCTTACACAGACATGCACACACCAGCACACACACATACATACATACATGCAGTGCCTCGCACACATACTATACACGCAGTCACTGCCCACACACTATACACACACAGTCACCGCCTAAACTCTGCCCACACACTTCCCTTCTCCCGATCTGCAGCGTTTCCTCCGCAGCAAAACCGCAGATCTTTTTTAGATTGCGGTTTTGCTGCGCATGTGCCCGACTCAATGCAAGTCAATGGGTGCAGAAACGCTGCAGATTCGCTCAAAGAATTGACATGCAGCGTAAAATAAAACGCTGCGAATCTGCGCATTTTTTTCCGCAGCATGAGCACAACAAACCTGCGTTTCCCATAGCTTTACATTGGCTGTGCACTGTACTGCAAGTTTGATGCGTTTCCGCGCGTTCAAAAACGCTGCAGAAACGCTACTAAATCCGTAACGTGTGTACATACCCTTACATCTAAATAAAACAGCAACATAAGGAGTGATTTTTGCAGTATTGCACAATACGGTATGAGGCCAAGGGTCACGTAAAAGCTATATCAAAATAAATAATTATGATAAAAGAAAATTACAAAATATGATATAGAAAAATTACAACCTTATATGGGCACATGTAGAAATCCATTGGGGATGATAATAGTGATGTAGCAGCTAAGAGTGTCCTATTGCCACAATACAGAATACGATATAAAGTGCACTGAGAACAATGGCCATAAGAAGCACGGTCCTAAGGTTCTATCACACAAATATAGCTATAGTAGGAGGTGAAAAGGAACCTATCAGCAAAGCTTAATGCAGACACAGATATGGCAACAAATAGAGTGACTAATGCATAAATGATGTAACGAGTGCAAGATAGTGCAAAGGACTGCTTACCCACTCAGACCGCCGGGCTGAACGTGTGTTTCGCCACAGCTCTTACCAGGGACACATCTTTCTCTGCAGTACACTGTCTTGTGTAAATAGGACATGGGACAATGTGCTGTCGAGAATGATGATCAACATGGGACAATGTGCTGTCGAGAATTATTATTATTTATAAAGCACCATTGGTTCCATTAGAAGGGGTTACATACAAATTACAGTAAACAAACTAACAATCACAGACTAATATAGAGGGGAGAAAGGACCCTGCCCTTTCGGGCTTACATTCTACAGGATGGTGGGTAAGGAGACAGTAGGTTGGGGGAGTGCAGCAGCTCCAGTGATGGTGACGAGGCAGAGAGGATCATTACAGGCTGTAAGCTTTCCTGAAGAGATGGGTTTTCAGGTTCCGTCTGAAGGATCCGAGAGTGGTTGATAGTCGGACTTGTTGTGGCAAAGAATCCCAGATAATGCAGGCTATTCAGGAGAAGTCTTGGAGGCGGTTAGGTGTCACGTTACTGGCGATACTGGACTGGAGGTCAGTGGCCGGAGCAGAAGTGTGCAGATGACCGGACCGTGGAAAGACTTCTGGAAGTACAGTATATGGCAGTGGTAGTTCACTATGTCGGCAGATGCCGGAGCCCGCCCAAGCTAGGGCCGGCCGAGATCACACACAAGCACCAAGTGATAGAAGTTTGAGTGTTGTGAATGGGTTTGAGATGAGTTCTGAGCAGAGGCTCCCTCTGGTGGTTACAAGCGGTACTAGTGAGGATTGGGAATCAGGTGTTACTGATTGGTCTTATTTAAGGGAATCATTTTCCCATCAGGGTTGCCGGTGATCAATTGTTCTGGTCTGAATCCTTCTTTCCAGTTTCCCTTGTAGCCTGCTGTGTTGTGTCTGCATCTCCTGCTATCAGATAAGACAATTTCTTATTTTGTGTTTTTGCTATATTTTTGCATTTTGTCCTGCACTTCTGTGGGGGCCTTCAGGGTCCCCTCCGGGGGCTTTTGCCCTCTCAGTTTGGTCCAGCCACTGTGTTTTGTACTTTTGCTTTTTGCAGTTTTTTCAGTGGCTGCTGTTTTTGTTACACCAGAGAACTAATTTAGGTGGTAGAGGTCGTGTGATCTCAGGTGATTTTGAAATTAGTAAGTTGGTGTTTTTCAGGGTTTTCTGGGATTGCAGTAAGTACCCTTCCTGTCCTTTTCTATTTAGATAGTTTGGGCCCCAGCGTTTGCTCATACTATTTTCTTTCTGTGTCAGTATTTCCTCTTGTCTAACCGCCATTACATGTTTGGGGGCTTTCTATTATCTTTGGGGTTCTGCTCCGGGCAGATAGCTTTCCTGTTTCTGTCTTTAGGTGTAGTTAGTTTCTCAGGCTGTGACGAGGCGTCTAGGACCATCGTAGGAACGCTCCACGGCTGCCTCTAGTTGTGGTGGTTAGTCAGGGTACTGCAATCTCCTAGATTCCAACTGCTCTGGTGTATTTCCTTTTTTACCTGCACTCCTCAGCTACCGTAACATAACAGTATCACCGGCCATAAAAATTGTATGGTACTCACAGAAGGGAAAAAATATTTTGAAGGAAGAAAAGTTGTCAGAGATATTTTTCTGTTTGTTGCATTTTTTTTTTTTTTTTTTTCCCTCTGTATCTCTGGGTGCTGGGGAGGATCTTTTCTCCCAATGGAGTTTGCACAGTTGTCTGGCCGTGTGGATCAGCTTGCCACTGAGGTTCAGAGTATTGCTGCATATCTTGCTAGGTTGCCTGTTGTGGAACCTAGGATCCCCATGCCAGATTTGTTTTCAGGGGATCGAGCTAAGTTTCAGAATTTCAAAAATAATTGTAAATTGTTTTTTTGCCTTAAAATCTAAGTCCTCAGGAAACGCAGCGCAGCAGGTTCAAATTATCATCTCTCTCCTGCGCGGCGATCCTCAGGATTGGGCTTTTTCCCTCACACCTGGGGATCCTGTTTTGAGTGATGTTGATGCATTTTTTCAGGCTTTGGCGTTATTGTACGATGAGCCTAATGTCACTGATCAAGCTGAAAAAGCCTTGTTGGCATTAAATCAGGGGCTTGATGACGCTGAGTTATACTGTCAGAGATTCCGTAGGTGGGCAGTCCTGACCAAATGGAATGACGACGCTTTGGCGGCCCTTTTCCGGAAGGGTCTGTCGGATAATGTAAAGGATGTTATGGTGGGATTCCCTGTCCCCTCTGGTCTCAATGATTCTATGTCATTAGCTATTCAAATTGACAGACGTTTGCGTGAGCGGAGAAGTATGCGTGGAGTGGTGTTGCCTTGTGAGCCAGCTGCTGAGCCCATGCAGTGTGATGGAGTGGTGTCTGGGGCACAGCGTCATGAGTTTCGAAAGCGCAATGGGTTATGTTTCTACTGTGGTGATGCCTCTCATGCTATTTCAGTCTGCCCTAAGCGGGGAAGACGTTTTGCACGCTCAGTTGTCTTGGGTAGTGTTCAGACTAAGTTTTTATTAACTGTCACTCTGATATGCTCTCTGTCCTCATTTTCTGCTCAGGCTTTCGTTGATTCTGGAGCAGCTATTAACCTGATGGATTATGATTTTGCTAAACGTTGTGGATTTCCCTTGATACCCCTACAGAAGTCTATTCCCCTACTGGGGATCGATTCTACCCCTTTGGCTGAGAATAAACCCCAGTTTTCTACTCAGGTGATAATGAGGGTTGAACCTGATCACCAGGAGTGCTGCAAATTTTTGGTTCTATATAATCTGCATGACATTATCGTGCTGGGTTTCCCTTGGTTACAGTCTCATAATCCTGTTTTGGATTGGAAATCTGTGTCTGTAACCAGTTGGGGCTGCCAATGTGTTAATACCAACACTCCTGTTTTTTCTGCCTCCCCCCAGGCTGAGGATGTTCCTGACTTTTTGTTTGATTTTTCTGATGTGTTTAGCGAAAGTAAATCTGCATCCTTACCTCCCCATAGGAGCTATGACTGCGCTATTGAATTAGTGCCAGGTAGTAAATTCCCTAAGGGTCGCCTTTTTAACTTGTCTGTACCTGAACATGACGCTATGCGGTCTTATATCAAGGAATCATTGGAGAAGGGTCATATCAGACCATCCTCTTCACCCTTAGGTGCCGGTTTTTTCTTTGTGGCCAAAAAAGATGGTTCATTAAGGCCGTGTATTGATTATCGTCTCTTGAACAATATTACTGTGAAATATCAATACCCGTTACCCTTGATTTCTGACCTGTTTTCCAGGGTGAAAAACGCTACTTGGTTTACCAAGCTTGACCTCAGGGGGGCGTATAACCTTATTCGCATTAAGCACGGGGATGAATGGAAGACGGCATTTAACACCCCTGAAGGGCATTTTGAGTACCTTGTGATGCCCTTTGGGCTCACTAATGCTCCTTCCGTCTTCCAGTCCTTCATGAATGACATTTTCAGGGATTTTGTGGACAGGTTTCTGATTGTTTATTTGGATGATATCTTGATTTTTTCTAATGACTGGGACTCTCATGTGAAACATGTTCGAACTGTATTCCAGATTTTGAGAGAGAATGCTCTGTATGTGAAGGGATCAAAGTGTCTTTTTGGCGTACAGAAGATCTCATTTCTGGGATTCATTTTGTCCCCATCTGTTATTGAAATGGACCCGGTCAAGGTTCAGGCCATCTGTGATTGGGTCCAACCTACTTCATTAAAGGCTCTTCAGAGATTTTTGGGTTTTGCCAATTTTTATCGTAAATTTATTGGTAATTTCTCTGTTATTGTTAAACCATTAACTGATTTGACCAGAAAGGGTTCTGATGTGGTGAATTGGCCTCCTGAGGCAGTCTCTGCGTTTCAGGAACTTAAGCAGAGATTCACTTCTGCTCCTGTTCTACGGCAGCCTGATGTTTCTCTGCCATTTCAGGTGGAGGTTGATGCCTCTGAAATTGGGGCAGGTGCCGTTTTGTCCAAAAAGATCCAGAGACCTCTAAAAGTAACCCTTGTGCCTTTTTCTCTCGAAAATTTTCTCCTACTGAACGTAATTATGACGTGGGTAATCGGGAGTTATTGGCCATGAAGTGGGCTTTTGAAGAGTGGAGACATTGGCTGGAGGGAGCCAAACATCAGGTGGTGGTCCTTACGGACCATAAGAATCTGGTCTATCTGGAATCTGCCAAGCGACTCAATCCTAGACAGGCCAGGTGGGCCTTGTTTTTCACACGTTTTAATTTTGTGGTTTCCTTTCTTCCTGGCACTAAGAATGTTAAGGCGGATGCCCTCTCGAGGAGTTTCCTTGCGGACTCTCCTGAGCTATCTGATCCCTCTGTTATTTTGAAGGAGGGTGTAGTTCTTTCCGCCATCTCGCCTAATTTGAGACTTGCTCTGGAGGGGTGTCAGGAGGATAGGCCCGAGCGCTGCCCTGTTGGAAAATTGTTTGTCCCGGACCAATGGAAAAAGAGTGTGATGTCTGAGATTCATTGTTCCGCATTGGCTGGGCATCCCGGAATTTTTGGTACCAGAGACTTGGTTAGTCGGTCCTTTTGGTGGCCTACCTTGTCTCGCGATGTCAGGGAATTTGTGCAGTCCTGCGGGACTTGCTCTCGCTCCAAGCCTTGCTCTCGCTCTAGTGGTTTGTTGATGCCATTGCCTGTGCCCAAGAGACCATGGACCCATATCTCTATGGATTTCATTTCCGATCTTCCTGTTTCTCAGAGAATGACCACCATCTGGGTAATTTGTGATAGGTTTTCCAAAATGATACATCTTGTGCCATTACCTAAGTTGCCTTCCTCCTCTGAATTGGTGCCGTTGTTCCTTCAGCACGTGGTTCGTTTACACGGCATTCCTGAGAACATTGTGTCTGACAGAGGAGTCCAGTTTGTTTCCAGATTTTGGAGGACTTTTTGTTCTAAACTGGGTGTTCAATTGTCTTTCTCCTCGGCATTTCATCCTCAGACCAATGGTCAAACTGAGAGAACAAACCAGACATTGGAGACTTATCTAAGATGCTTTGTGTCTGCTGATCAGGATGACTGGGTCTCTTTTTTGCCTTTGGCTGAGTTTGCTCTTAATAATAGGGCTAGCTCTGCCACTTTGATGTCTCCGTTTTTCTGTAATTCTGGGTTTCACCCTCGATTTTCTTCAGGACAGACGGAGGCTTCTGTCTGTCCAGGTGTTGACTCTGTTGTTGAGCGTATGCAGCAGATTTGGGACCAGGTAGTGGAGAGGTTGTCCCTCTCTCAGGAGAAGGCCCAGCGGTTTGCTAACCGGCATAGGACTTATGGTCCTCGGTTTGAAGTGGGGGACTTGGTCTGGTTGTCCTCAAAGAATATTCCTATGAGAGTAGCATCTCCTAAATTTAAGCCTAGGTTCATTGGACCTTATAAGATCATGGAGATTATTAATCCTGTTTCTTTTCGTTTGCTTCTTCCAGGGACATTTAAGATCCATAACGTGTTCCACAAGTCCTTGTTGAAGAGGTTTGTTGAGCCAGTGGTTCCTGCTGCTGTGCCTCCTGACCCTGTTTTGGTTGAGGGCAATCTGGAGTATGTGGTTGAGAAAATATTGGATTCTCGTTTTTCTAGACGAAGACTCCAGTATTTGGTTAAATGGAGAGGTTATGGTCAGGAAGATAATTCTTGGGTGTTTGCTTCGGACATCCATGCTAGGAGACTTATCCGTGCGTATCATAGAACTCATCCTGACCGACCTGGTTGCTCAAATGAGGGTTCGGTGACCCCTCCTCAAGGGGGGGGTACTGTTGTGAATGGGTTTGAGATGAGTTCTGAGCAGAGGCTCCCTCTGGTGGTTACAAGCGGTACTAGTGAGGATTGGGAATCAGGTGTTACTGATTGGTCTTATTTAAGGGAATCATTTTCCCATCAGGGTTGCCGGTGATCAATTGTTCTGGTCTGAATCCTTCTTTCCAGTTTCCCTTGTAGCCTGCTGTGTTGTGTCTGCATCTCCTGCTATCAGATAAGACAATTTCTTATTTTGTGTTTTTGCTATATTTTTGCATTTTGTCCTGCACTTCTGTGGGGGCCTTCAGGGTCCCCTCCGGGGCTTTTGCCCTCTCAGTTTGGTCCAGCCACTGTGTTTTGTACTTTTGCTTTTTGCAGTTTTTTCAGTGGCTGCTGTTTTTGTTACACCAGAGAACTAATTTAGGTGGTAGAGGTCGTGTGATCTCAGGTGATTTTGAAATTAGTAAGTTGGTGTTTTTCAGGGTTTTCTGGGATTGCAGTAAGTACCCTTCCTATCCTTTTCTATTTAGATAGTTTGGGCCCCAGCGTTTGCTCATACTATTTTCTTTCTGTGTCAGTATTTCCTCTTGTCTAACCGCCATTACATGTTTGGGGGCTTTCTATTATCTTTGGGGTTCTGCTCCGGGGCAGATAGCTTTCCTGTTTCTGTCTTTAGGTGTAGTTAGTTTCTCAGGCTGTGACGAGGTGTCTAGGACCATCGTAGGAACGCTCCACGGCTGCCTCTAGTTGTGGTGGTTAGTCAGGGTACTGCAATCTCCTAGATTCCAACTGCTCTGGTGTATTTCCTTTTTACCTGCACTCCTCAGCTACCGTAACATAACATTTGAGGTAGGAACAGCAGGGTTTTCACAAGAGACAGGAAGGCGCCAGCAGAACACCTTCCAGATCAGGAGCTCAGATAATGCTTCACTCAGTTAGACTGAGCACCACAATATACTCAGCACCAGGAAGCTGCACAGGGCCAGGTATATATAGCAGGTCCAATCAGTCTTAATCAGGGCGAGAACAATCAGCAGGGCAGTTGATCTCTATCCAATCAGTCTCAATCTGCTAGAGGGGAGGCCAGAGAGTAGGAGGTTGCAGTAGTCAAGGCGGGAGATAAGGGCGTGCACTAGTGTTTTTGTGGTGTCGTTGTCAAGGAATGCACGGATCCGGGAAATATTTTTGAGTTTGAGACGGCAGGAGGAGGCTAGGGTTTGGATATGTGGCTTGAAAGAAAGGGCAGAGTCAAGGATCACCCCGAGGCACCGAGCATGCGGAACCAGGGAAAGTGAGCAGCCATTAACAGAGGGATAGGATTGGTGGAGGGGTAGAGTGAGATGGGGGGGGGGAAGATGATGAATTCTGTTTTGTCCATGTTGAGTTTTAGAAAGCGAGCAGAAAAGCTGAAATAGCAGGCATACAGTGTGGATTTTTGTCAGTAAGGAGGTGAGGTCAGGTCCAGATAGGTAGATCTGCGTGTCATCGGCGTAGAGATGATACTGTAAACCGTGGGATTCTATGAGCTGTCCAAGGTCGAAGGTGTAGATGGAGAAGAGTAGGGGTCCTAGAACTGAGCCTTGAGGAACACTGACAGAGAGGGGGCGAGGTGAGGAGGTGGTGTGGGAGAGGGAGACACTGAATGTTCGGTCTGTTAGATATGATGAAATCCAGGATAGGGCCAAGCCTGTGATGCCCAGAGATGAGAATCTGGAGCAGGAGGGAGTGGTCCACAGTGTCGAAGGCAGAAGACAGGTCCAGAAGGACAGAGTAGTGTCGCTTGCTCTTGGCAGTTAGTAGGTCGTTGGTGACTTTAGTTAGGGCAGTTTCAGCTAAGAGGGGCATTGGGGTCTGTGGGCCAAACCTTTCCCTGATCATATCAATCTTCTGCTTTAAAAAGGAGGCAAAATCTCCAGCAGTAATGAGATGAGAGGGGGGAGGTGCTGGGGGATGGAGTAGATAATTGAAAGTGTTGAAGAGCTGTTTGGGTTGTGAGACAGGGAGGATATGAGATGAGAAGTTTGCTTTGCGGCAGTGAGTGTGGACTTGAATCTGGTGAGGGACTGCTTGTATGCAGTTAGGTGCTCGGCAGAGCGGGATTTCTTCCATCTCCGCTCAGCAACCCTGGAAGCCCGTCTCAGTTCTTTGGTGAGGCTGGTCAGCCAGGGCTGCCTGTTGATTGTGCGAGTTTTGCTATGTGCGAGGGGGCAGCCGAATCAAGTGCTGCTGTTATTATGGTGTTATAAAAGGTGGCAGCATCTGTGTCATGAAGTAAGGCTGTCTGCAAGAGGGAGGAGGGACTCAGAGAGTGACTGTAAATTGAGGTGTTTTGAGATTTCTGCGAGGATGAGCGAGTTTGTGGAGCGGGGGTTGCGTACTAGGGTTCATCAGAACCTCATGCTCTATTGTCAAGGTAAAATATAATTTTCTACTTCTATATTTTTAATATTCATATGTTTATATGTGCCTTGTTATTTTGATATGTCAAGATAAACACAAGTTTTCCTTGAAAGAATATTATTCAGATTGAAACTTATTCTAAGATGTCAGTATCAGCTGGTGTCTGTCTCCACCTTGTGTCCTACCACTGTACTACACTAAAATGCCCCCACCTTTGGGGAACTGAGAAACCACGTGATATACAAGAAAACCAGAATTGATTCTTAGGAAACGAAACTTAAGGATGACACGATGAAAGGAGGACTTAGAAGATCTAAGGACCAATTAGAGATGGCCAGATGCTGGACATGTACATATATGGACATATACAGCTTACCTCCTTGGCCCCCATCCATCTCTTACTCCACCCTGACATCCTGTGTAGATAATCTTATGTATGTGAAAATAAAGATCAGAACTTGCTGTGGTGGTCGCCTGTAAGCACCATTCTGAAGCATGCTCTAAGATTGAACCAGCCTGATTGTCTGACTCTTTCTTATTCTGGTACCACATGCTCATAATCTAATTTGGAGTGACTGGAGGACGAGTGGTTTGTCGTTATGACCTCGACATGCAAGTTGGCGCCGCCCGTCCGGACCCATCCTGAGGACTTTGCGGTGGTGCCCGCGGTGACTGAGTGCGAGGACTGCAGCCTCCGTTGAACACGGTAAGTTGGGATCATATACTTTATATGCGTCCCACTTGCCTGTGTGTCAGTCATTGTTGGCGTTGCTGTATTGTCGATTTGGGTCTGGGTGGGTGACCGGTTGAGTGGTGAGACCGAAGGCAATCCCACGCCACGAACCAGCAAGTGAGACCGAGTGACGTCGCATGTCTGCACGTGCTTGTGTCAAACACCACTTTTCTCCTCTCCGGTCACTGTACCTTTATGTAGATAATTGCCTCCCGTGACTGTTAGAATAAAGTTGGGACAAATTTTAGATTTTTGAAGTGTTGAGTGGGGTAAAAGACGCACATGATAGTCTAATTAGTGACAGATTGAGTAGGGCTCTCTGTCTTATTAGTGATAGATTGAGTAGGGCTCTCTATCTTATCAGTGACAAATTGAGTAGGGCTCTTTGTCTGTTACGGAGGGATCTCACAAGGAGATAACCTGCCGCAGAGTAAAGTGTTACGGTGAGCTGTGCTGTAAGGTCATCACTCACGGTTAGGGAAAGGATAGATTGAGGAGGACTCTCTGTCTTGTCAGGGTGTTGAGTAGGGCTCCACGTTGACGGGTGGTGACTTGCCAGCGGCATCGGTGGTCTGAGTCGCGACAGACCATTGCACTTTGTTAAATCATGATGCGTATGTTTAAATCTGAGAGACCTCATAAGTTAGAGGGTGGTGCTGTGGGGGTCTGTGAGCTTGTTCAGTCACGGGAAGGCAGGAAGGCTGTTAAAAATGTGAGAAGTTTATATAAGATGATGGATTTGCCTACTACGGGCAGACTTCAGCCTTCAGTGTGGAAGGATTATGTAGCATAGAAGAAGGGAGAGTTATGTGATGAGGGACTCCTGCATCAGGCTCAGGCACATCTCAGAGTAGCAAATAATTAGAAAAGTTGAGGACTGGAAGGAAGTAAATGGTATAGGAGGTCCAGAAGGTGCCGAGCCTTTGTTCGGATATGTGAAATGCTCTGCATGTGATCTTGTTGATGTAACTAAAATGGCCGCTGCACCCCTCATCTCTGTCACTGTGCCAAGTTCCCAGCCACCACCCTATAATGGCACCGATCTCAGAACAAAGGGAGGTTGGACTTGTAGTGCATGTGGTGAACAGAATCCGCCCTGGGCGGAGACCTGCAGTGTCTGTGGGGCGGGCTGCCCCTGGTGTAATGCCCAGCCCAATGCCCCTTCCATACCCAACAGTGGGACGCCCCCAGACAACGCCCTTCCCACTTCCCTTAGCAGCCATCTTGGGACACCCGGAACCACCCAGTCAGGCCTATATCCCCTCCTGACGCTTTCCAGCACCTACTACCAACCACCCGGACAGCTGGAAAAGGTTTTAGTTCCTGTCGCTGAGACCCCTGTCCCAGGGCTCGGTCCTTCAGCACCTGCTTCTGTTCCTAATCCGGAAGCTACTGCACTACCTCTGTTCCCAGTGGGTGCCCCTCCCAGGAAAGGAGAAATTAGGCACCAGGAGCTATCTGAAACCAATGATAAAGTAGTAAAATTTGTGATTGCTTTGTCTAAAGAGTTAACTAACACCCACTCTACAGTGTCTGCTTCTCTCCCAGAATTTACAGGTGACACGGTGCACGACTTCTCGCCTGGTGACCTTGTGTACGTGAAAAAGTTTATGAGAAGAGACTGTCTCCAGCCCAGATTTGAGAGTCCCTACACTGTGGTCCTGACCACCCCTACTGCCCGAAACTCGAGGGCAAGAGCACCTGGATTCACGCCTCCCACTGCAAGAAGGACAAGACTAGCCAGCAGTCACAGTAACCTTCTGTTACATATCCTTTTGAGCTGTACCCTGATCTCCAGTAGTATCAGCCAGCCATCCACCCTCTGGGTTAATACTACAGCCCCTGTGGTCACTTTAAGTTCGACTTCTGCCAAATATTTAATTATGATAGAAGAAATGATTTCAAGGGATCAGCGTATCAGACTTGGGGGGAAAGGGACATTTTATCTCTGTGTTACCCGCCCAGGGAATGAAAACTGTTATGATTGGTCAGATATGGGATGGAACACAAAGAAGGAAAATTGGCAGATGAAGCTAGATACGATAGACTGATAGATAAGACATACAAGTGTTATGTTGGTAGGAACAGACCTGGTAATGCAGAAGTCAGTGACAGCAAGCAGAGAGATAAGGGAGGGGGGAAGTGCTGGCAGCAGCGAGATGGCATTTTGCTTTAGACCAAGGTCACTCTACAGATAAGGAAGCTGCAGGCTGAGGGAGAGCACACTCACAAACTGCGCAGCGGCACGACTTACCCCTCCCATCAGGCATTCAGCGTAGAGACGCAGAGCCAGAGTGCAGTAGTTTTCAGATTTCTAATCACCTTTGTTGAATAGGTTTTTGGAATAGACACAGTACGTAAGAATCGAAGGGCTAGGCATGTGAATAGAATGTCAGAGTACGTGAGAAGCAAATAGACAGGCAGAGAAAGGAAATTACATTAGTTCAGGGAAAGGAAGAAGAGCCAAAAGATTATTTCTGGGCTCTAACAAAAGAGAAATGGGTTTTGTCCCAGAAAACAAGACTAATGAGAGAGTTCTAGCAAGTGCATATATGAATGGGTTAAAAAAGGAAGTGACAAAGAAAAGCTGAAAGTAAGTAGACCTGATTGGAGATCAGTAAAAGCAGAGGATCTAGCCAGAATAGCACAAGGGGCACAACATGATTTAGCGCGGGCAAGGAGAGGAGCAAGGATACATGCTGTGGGTGCTTATCAGTGCAAACAACAGGGAGGAGAGACGTGTGCCACGAGTGCAGGAGACCAGGACATTTCAGGAGAGATTGCAGAAACTGGTAACAAGGGGTGTTTTAGTTAAAACCTAGCCCCCACCTTCGGCATCTCTGCAGCTAAGGTTCCTTATCAGTAGCCTTGACAGTAAAAATTCCAACTTCAGCTTCTCCCTTCGGCTACCGGATTTAACCCTCTATGTATTGGCTGGTACAATATATATATATATATATATATACACTTTTGTTCCAGATATCTCAGGATGCTGCTTAGTTAACAGTTATTGATTTTGCCAATGTTATTTTTATAATATGTTGATGACTTACTGATTTGTGCCCCCTCCAGGAAACAGTGTCGTATTGCAACAATATTGCTCATGTTGTTTCTGTACCAAGCTGGTTGTAAAGCGTCAAAGGATGAACTGCAATTTTGTAAACCTTCAATTATCTTTTTGGGACATTGTATTATACCGGGGGGAACGATATCTGACCAGCGCTCGCAAAGAAGCTGTACAGAATTTTCCTATTCCTGTTAATGTTGCCGCTCTTAGGACATTTCTTGGACTGGTTTCTACTGCAGACAGTGGTGACATGCTGTGTCAATCCTCATGCAGCCTATGACTGTATCACCATTGTGCTTTTTAAACTAACTCCTGAAGGTATAGACTGTTTTTATTCCCTCAAAAACAGGATTGTGGCAGCTCCAGCGCTAGGAATCCCCAACTATGAACTACCATTCACCCTGTATCTCCATGAACAGCAGGGACACGCGGCAGGACTATTGACTCAGTTATATGGTGATAATCAAAGGCCGGTAGCCTATTTTAGTGGAAGACAAGATGCAGTGGCTAGGGTGCCCCGTCCTGTGTACGGGTATTACATGCTGTAGGACTATTGCTCCACAAATCGTCAGACATTGTGCTTGATCATCTACTGACAGTACTTACACCTTATGATGTATACACCATACTGAACCAGGTGCAACCGGCACACCTTTCAGCTGCACGTCACCTTCGATTGCAATGTGCACTTGTGAGGTTTGCCTGTAAACTAGGCCTTTCAGTATATTAGATCGTGCCAAATTAGATAGAGCTCTGATCACGGCCGGATGAGATGAAATGACACAGGAGACGGTTGTCTGGTTCTGATGCCAAAGTCATCTGACTTTAATCAATCCCCAGCCAGCTTATATTGATAGCTGAACTGGGCGTACACATACATTAGGTAATGGTGTTTTTCCTGGATATATTAGGAAATCATTTATTACAGTAAATACATTTTGTCATGTACCAAGGTTTATGTCAAGTTGACCCAACTAATTAGCTATCTAAGGAATTCACTAATCATCATGTCCATCCTTTGATGGACCCCCAAACTGTCGTCATTAGCAGTTATAACTTTATTACTCTATTGATTAATTGCACACTTGGTCGTCATTCACCTGTGCTCATTATTTGCTATTCCTACCATTAGGGTGTTATTGCTTCTGACTAACCCATAGTCAACAGGAATATGTCCTGTTGGCTTAACCTTTGGTCTATCCTGTCATGTGTTAGGGTGCAGTCAGCATAATAATATCTTAGTAGAATATAGAGAAACAATTTCTTAAAGGGATTGTTATATGTGAAGGATATCAGAATCTAGAAGGGTCTCCTGAATTCCCTATCAGTTCCCCCTTTGAGAATAGATATGATTTCTCTCTTAAGAGTGGATGTGAGGGAGATCATATCCTTGTTCTCACTTATACCATTTGTTCATAATCGTTATTATTATTTGGAGGTTTCAGTCCCATATACATAGTTTTTGTAATGGAGGCATCTATCAGTCTCTGGAGTAGTCCTCTGATGCATGGGATACAACAGCAACCGCAGACGACGAGTATGGCTGCCACAACTGCCAGTGAGATGAGAAGGCTGGATACAAGATGCTTCCATCGTCCAAACCAGGAATCCAGCCAGTCAGTAAACGGGTTGTCGATACCAGAATTTTCTGCCAGTTCATCAGATAGTGATGTAAGACCCTCCAAAGCCTTGGTGATGCTTCCATCTGGGGCGATATTATTTGGGATAAATGTACAACAATATGTTCCAAACATTTTGCAAATTCCTCCCTTCTCTGCTAGCAGCATGTCTAAAGCCATCCTATTCTGCCACGTCATTAAAGAAGTTGGAGCCAATTGTTCAGCTATCCCCCTTATTGCATCCCTTGTGTAATTTATAAACCTTTGTTGATTATAGTAAATATAGTTTATCCAATCTACATTCTTATTTAGGGTAGCCCACCAGAAGAAGACTGATTCAAATCCTGCTGCAATCTGATTTCTTGCCTTGTACTCATCAGGCACACCTCGTGGGACCCCAATACTGTCAATATAAATTCTTGGGTCAAAAGAGCCAGCAGGTGTTGATCTTTTGTTCCTACGTAGAGTTTCGACATCTATGTTACCCTTTGTTATCTCTTCTGATGAAATTATTTGGAACGGCATAAGCACCTGAGCCAGAGCACAGCTTCCAACCCAATTAGTCGGCAAGCGGGCCCTTAATCTCATGTCCCCACACAGCCACCAAACATCACTTCTTGCTATAGTTTGATTATCGAACCACTTAGCTTTGTAACCATCCGTGTCTGAATCTACAGGGATGGTAGTTCCACAAAACTCTGAGGTTAGATTTTCTACTAATCTTCCTATTCCTACCCCTTTCCCTTTCCTTTGAAAACAAGTGTAGTTGCCAGGGTATGGAAAGACTCTAGGAGGTACTTGGTCCGTCTTTGTTAGTGGATACAGAACTGAAAGAGAATGGCAATAGCATTATCAGTGGGGTCATATGAGATATTATATAATACTACCATACATTGCAGACCGGTTTCATCTTCAGGTGATAATCTAAGAGGAATTGTACCTAAATGGGGTCTGGCAGTTGCACAAGCAATACAGTTGGATCTTTTATTCTGTTCTGTTGTATATTTTACCCACATAAGCCATTCATTCCTCTCTGTGTAACCTGTTTCTATGGCCAACTTTTCTTCATAACTCATTTCCTTAGAAACTGTAGACTTTGTTTTTTCTTCTATCTTGCTCATACTTTCACTGTCTTGTGGAATAGCTTTTAACCAGAATCTCTTTATTGGCACTTCTCTCATTGGTACATAGAATCCTAACACATAAAGTCCTTCATCCCCAGGAGAAGGTTCTTCTATGGTAATTATGACAGGGTTACAGGATGATCCCCAAACTACAGATCTTATATCACAGGTCCATCGTGGACGTGCCAAAGCAACTGTCATTCTTTCCAAAAGGGGCCTTCCTGAAGCACTAACTCTAGTCATGGCTTCCTGTGGCTTATGTTTCCATGAAGCCCCCGTGTTCCATGCTGCCTCTTCCCATGAGTTACAATCCTCATTCCCAGGTCTAGTTATACATATGAATACTGCTGCTTCATCTATTTCTGTAAGAAATTTGTACACTGGATCACTGCTTTTCCTACCAAACTTATCATGTTGACATTTTACATGTGACATAAATCAAATTTAAAAGTAGCAGAGTTCTTTGATGTATCAAACCACATTGTTATTTCTGTTCCATTGTGGGTGATCTCAGCCATTTGTCCTGGCGATCCTGTCAATATCATCAGAAGCAGGAAAGTAGTAGTTTGCATGGCTCCAGATAGGTTTTAAGTCAGTCCCCTGGAAACAGAATCAAAGACTTGTTTATGTACAGATGTGGGTTTCCTTTTGGAGGCTCAGAATACAGTCAATGGGGCTGTTGCACTGGATGTGCGATGTTTTATAGTTACCAGCCCATCTTTTATGTTTTCCCACCCATCATTGTCTTTGTGATTCTCAACATATACATGACACTCAGAGGAAAATTACCTCTCCAGCAGGAAAGGGCAAAAAGGATTTCTCAGCTGTAGTGGCTTCTAGCATCCGGAAGGCTTCTGACCACCTGTAAAAAGTCAACACACACGAACACATACATTCCTACCTGTGTGGTAGTTGTATGTAGTCAGTCTGCAGTCATTGGAACGAATAGAGGGGCTTAGACGTGTGTGTATGCGGTGTTCCCTATTCTACCTGTGTTGTGCACATGTGGGACAGACTTGTGTAAACATTTATGAAACCAGGAGCGAACCAGTCATGCCATCTTTGGGCAAGTGCATTTGACCATGAGCTTATTGTACCGCTATGCGGCACGAGAACTTCAGCAAGCATTTTCGCTGCCCTTACCATCCACATCTCTATGGTCTCCGTGCTCCAGCTTGCAACCAGATCTCTCGTCCCTCTTCCCCGGTGTTTGGCCGAGTCAGAGCCTGCAAGAGACTGAAATCTAGCTGATTTGCATTCTGTTCTTACCATGGTAGTGGAGGTGTCTCAGGGCCTCAGTTTGCCCTTCCTCAGCTACATGGTCTGCTCTCCATTGCTCTGAATTCGCTGGATCTGGAATCTGTATGCATCCTTACCTGTGCTATTGGAGACCTTCCTTGGGATGGCAAGGCTTCCATGAATTGTTTACTGAGTGATCATGCTTGACAGGTGTGTCTGGTGGTGTGTACCCCTTTAAGCGCTTCAATGAGTGCCATCAACTCACCTCTTTATGTGGCACGTAAAGAGGGAGTGGTGCTGGTTGTCTACATCATGCTGCGTGACTAGTTGTATACAGTGTGGAACCATCCGTCCTGTACCGGTGCTGTTTGAGCCAACTACAGAAAAACAAAACTCAAGAAACATTTCAAAAATATGTAATAAACTTATTTCATAAACCATAAGGGCTATACAAATTGCTTTAAAACATTTGAAATTATTGATTCAATTTAAAATTTTATTCATTCATCCTTAGCAAAGGCTGAAATTCCTTGCTGCTTTTCCTCTCCTACATCCTCCCCTCCTCACGAATCCTAGGCTAATCATTAACCATTACGCCCTAGATTCGAAAACTTGCTGTAGGTACAAAGTACACAACTGAGAAGGATTACTTCCGTGAACTAGCGCGGACGAATACAACACCACCAAAAAGGTATAGTACAATTATGAACTTGAATTTATATTCTCATAATCAGTTTTACATTGTGTCAGACTCAATTGCCTTGTGTGTTGCTCAAATTCTATGATATATATATATATATAGATTTAACAACATTCCAATTCCTTGATTCTATCGTCTTCTGCAATTGCTTTCACAAAAATCCTTTCAATGCACGTTATGCCTGCCTTTCTCTAACAACTTGCGGTATACTTTTCCATTTTACTTTCCTTTTACACGTATATCATAATGAACATTTGCACATCACAGGGTAAACCCATGTATCAAAGCAGACATTTTTGCTAGATGAGTAAATTCTTCTGGTTCCCCTATATTCAGGGGGCATCTGAAAAAGGATATATTTCCCGGGACCCAGATTTTTCCCTCCTCTATTTCATTCAATAGTATCCCAAAAGGCCAACTGTCAATCGGTGACCCATGCACATTTAAGCGAAACACTTTAAGTTCTGAGAAATTCTCTGATAGATGCTTAAATCCTGTGTCTTCTAAATTGTATCCTCCTGGGTGGATTTTCACAACTCTCCATCCCTCATGAGATATGGCTAGCATCAACCCAAACTTGCAATCAAGACAAGACATTTTGCAAGGTGTTTCTGATCCTAACTGGTAAACAAACAAAAATTACCTACTCCTTATCACCCAGATCAAAACAAAACTACTGGCGTATATACCTTAATAACCTCTAGTTCTACTACTCATACGTTTTATGTGCAAGACCTGTCCGTCTGGACTTTGAGTTATATACTCACGGTTATTTTGGATACCACTCAATGTATAGCCTAAATAAGACTCATCTATATGAACATGTGTGTTTACATGAAAAATAGCCCAGTAAACACCCCTTCGTTTTACACCTTTTATCCTTTGGTTTTGAGGTTCTGGAAATAATCTGATTAAAGCCCAATTTCCAATAGGCATTCGCTTCTCATTCAGTCTTCTTTTGAAACATGCACTTCCTACACAGAATCTGCAATCCATACAGGACAAATGTCCTCATTCACTCTTGTGACTATGTGTTTCACACTCAATTAGTGTACCTCTATTATATCTTTGGTACCATTTGACCAAAGATCATACAAATACCTAATGGACTCCCTTATACAGTCAGGATTTTTATTTGCGTCAAATCTTATAACTTGCACACATTCATTCAATGCATTCAAGGAGCCTCATATTTCAGTCATTTTCTGTCACACTCTACCACAGTTGTTTCACACTATTCTGTAATCTTTCTGTCTGACAAACTTCACCTTTTTCCTGGTACCTCTATGCTCCTGACTTAGTACTGCCTTTTTCTTGGTCTGGTTGACACCTACCTACGAGCTGTGTCTACGGTGTTATTGTGTGTTTTCCCCTCCAGTCCTTATTCCTCAACCTGATTTATAAATAAACAAGGTGAAAGGACCTGACATCCCCCTTTCCTACCTGGGCATATATTAATGAAGTGCTCCTCCGTGATCACCCCTATTCCAGTGTCACAGCACTTTACCTTACGGCCCGTCACCAGGGGATAGCACACTCTTATTAGCCCTTGAATATTCAGATGTTTTATGTATCAACCAGAAAATAAGACCAGCTAACAATAGACAGGCCAAAGTTATTGCAACTACCTCAACGTTCTTTAGTATCATGTGGGAGATGACAAGACAGAAAACAGACAGACTTATCCCCCTGTTTCAAGGTGCCAACATGTGGTTACCAAAAGAAATGCAGGGAATCTAGCCCGAAGCGATCGGCGTTTTTGGACACCGTACCTCTTGTTCTCTCCAAGAAGTGTACGTAGCTTGCTCTGAGTATCAGCCACCTAAATGTAACCTCTTATGAATCCTGGCAAAACCAGTTAGCATAGAGAGGAACGTTCTGAGTGACAGACCTAGCAAAGC
Source organism: Oophaga sylvatica (assembly GCA_033576555.1). Classification (NCBI taxonomy): domain Eukaryota; kingdom Metazoa; phylum Chordata; class Amphibia; order Anura; family Dendrobatidae; genus Oophaga; species Oophaga sylvatica. The sequence goes on from JARQOD010000520.1 coordinate 24,337, forward strand.
AGTCTCATACCTTCAGGGTTAGTGTTACTTTCACACTTCACTCATACACTAAACATGTAACATGATGTAACAGACATACAAATAGCAGCAACAGAGAATAACGAATCTAATATATTGTTAAGTATCCGCAGGATATTCTACTTGTTCTTTGTCATTAAAAAAATGAACTGGGTTTGGAAGGTCCCTACTATACTGTACCCTGGGTCCGGCCAGCAGCTTGTAGAACAGGGGGAGACACAGAATTTGTATGTAAGAATTCAAAGGTTCTTACCTTCCCGGGATTTTCTGTGTGTCCTTCTGTCTCCTCTGCCTTGTGCCGGGCCTTCAGGTACCGTTGGAGCCTTCTCTCCCAGCCCCACGTTGGGCGCCAACTGTGAGGTTTGCCTGTAAACTAGGCCTTTCAGTATATTAGATCGTGCCAAATTAGATAGAGCTCTGATCACGGCCGGATGAGATGAAATGACACAGGAGACGGTTGTCTGGTTCTGATGCCAAAGTCATCTGACTTTAATCAATCCCCAGCCAGCTTATATTGATAGCTGAACTGGGCGTACACATACATTAGGTAATGGTGTTTTTCCCGGATATATTAGGAAATCATTTATTACAGTAAATACATTTTGTCATGTACCAAGGTTTATGTCAAGTTGACCCAACTAATTAGCTATCTAAGGAATTCACTAATCATCATGTCCATCCTTTGATGGACCCCCAAACTGTCGTCATTAGCAGTTATAACTTTATTACTCTATTGATTAATTGCACACTTGGTCGTCATTCACCTGTGCTCATTATTTGCTATTCCTACCATTAGGGTGTTATTGCTTCTGACTAACCCATAGTCAACAGGAATATGTCCTGTTGGCTTAACCTTTGGTCTATCCTGTCATGTGTTAGGGTGCAGTCAGCATAATAATATCTTAGTAGAATATAGAGAAACAATTTCTTAAAGGGATTGTTATATGTGAAGGATATCAGAATCTAGAAGGGCTCCTGAATTCCCTATCACACTTTAAATGCCTCCAAATGTTTTTTTCAGAGATGTACCACACTTAATCCTGCCACATTGTTGCCTCTCTCGGATCTAGGGGGGAGGTCAGGTACGGTATTGTACAAAGAAGATCCAAGAGAGGAGATTCCTCATGATTGTGTTCAGCTTATGGCACAGGAAACAGCAGGCCTACCCACAGTGTTTGAAACTGAAAGACTTAATGTTGATTTTGAATCTTTTGTAGATGGATCTCGCCACCAAGATGACTCAGGTACCTTCCACACCAGGTATGCCATCGTCTCCCTGAATGCAGTAATCAAAGCAGAACCAATGCTCCCATATCAGTCGGCCCAGGAGGCTGAATTTAAGGCTCTGACCGAGGCCTGTAAGATAGCTGAAGGTAGAATTGTTAACATCTACACAGATTCTAGATACGCATTCGGTATAGCTCATGATTTGGGTCCAATTTGGAAGTCTAGAGGATTCCTGACGGCAGCAGGACATCCCATTAAAAATGCTGACGCAGTCCAGCAGTTAATTGATGCATTACAATTACCAAAAGAAGTAGCTGTCATAAAAGTTAAAGCACATACCAGATGCACTGATCAGGTGAGTAAAGGAAACGCAATGGCCGATGCAGCAGCAAAAACAGCAGCCAGTAGACCACTCCAAGGGGTAACGATGCACCAGGTAAGCGCTCCCAAAAATCCCTTTGTGTCGGAGGATGCCTTATCCCAGATGCAGGCTCAGGTGCGCCAGGAGGAAGTAGAAAAGTGGAAAAAAGAAGGTGCATGTCTGAATGCAGCAAATGGGGTATGGGGAAGAGGGATACGTCGATGCCTTCCAAGGGCGTTGTACCCTGCGGTCGCCCAGATGTTACATGGGCCAACCCACCAGTCCAAAACTGCTGTCATGAGCGTCATGCAGAAGCATTGGATAGCACCAGGCTTTTCCACCTGTATAGAAGGTTTGATCCAGGGATGCATGGTATGTGCTACACATAATCAGGGAAGGGTAGTCAAGACATCACCCAAACACGCCCCTCAGCCCTTCTATCCTTTCCAGAGACTGCAGATTGAATATATTCAGCTGCCAAAATCAGGGTCATGGGAGTACGTGTTGGTGTGTTTTGATTTATTCACAGGTTGGCCGGAGGCTTTCCCGATTGCCAAGGCTACGGCTGCGGCAACCGCAAAGAAGCTGCTTGCGGAGGTGGTGTGCAGGTATGGAGTACCAGAGGTGATCGAAAGTGACAGAGGTACACATTTCACAGGTGAAATAATGAATGAAGTCTTGACAGCTCAGGGAATTTAACAAGCTTTCCACACCCCATATCATCCACAAAGCAGTGGAAAAGTAGGACTAAATGGGTCATTGAAGTTAAAAATCTAAAAGGCCATGTCCAAAACAGGGAAATCTTGGCCTGAATGTTTACCATTAGCCCTATACTCAGTAAAGTATACTCCAAATAGGAGAACTGGACTTTCTCCGTATGAAGTACTATTTGGCAAAGTGCCTAGCTTAGGATGTTTCTTTTCCCAAGCACTGGAAATGAGTAACCATGTATTAAGCTCATATGTAAGGGATTTGCATAAAAGACTCAAGAAAGTACATGATAATGTTTTCAGTTCTCTTCCAGATCCGAACCAGGATCCTGGGAGTCACAGCCTGCAGCCTGGAGGGTAGTCATTAAAAGACACGTGAGAGAGAGTCCGGATCCGAGAATATAGCTCCACTGATATCCAGGAAGAGAAGGAGTCTGGGTCAGCTGCACACCGGTTATGCTGAGGATCCCAAAGTTTATATGGATCCCATAGGTGTTCCTAGGGGGGTCCCAGATGAATACAAAGCTCAGAATCAGATCCTGGCGGGTTTCCTTCTCTTATCCCAACTGTACAGATCAAATACAATGTAGATTGGATAAATTATATATACTACACCGAGCAAAGATTTATCAATTTTAGTCAAGATGCTTTCCAGGGTATAGTTGAGGAATTGGGCCCCAACACAAGAATGACTTCAAAATAGACTGGCCATTGACATGATCCTAGCCGAAAAAGGTGGAGTCTGTGGGATGATAGGGGAAGAATGTTGTACTTATATTCCCCAGAATTCTGGAGTCAACAGTAAAACTATAGTGGCCCTTACAAAGACTAAAAATCTGGCTCAGGAAGTAAAGGCCAATGCAGGAGTAGATATTTCCTTCTTTCCAGGATGGTTAGGAGGCCTTAAAGGATTTCTCCAACAAGCCTGTCTAGTGGTAGCAGGGCTTTTGGTGTTAGGATTGATAATTCTATGTTGTGTGATACCTATGTATAGGAAAGCTGTGACAAATGCAACCGTCTCCTCAGGTACTTTCCTTCATCAGGAAGTTGTGTCTCTGCTATATGATAACACTGATAAGGGTGATATGGAGAAATATACTCCGCAGGATAAACCTGATAAAACCCCCTATGACAAGATGCAGATGGAAATAAGAGATTTAGTTTAGGGATAGATGGGAGAACTCCATGTGCAGGTTTGGTAGGGACTTGGTTGTTTGGGGGCGGTCCATAAGGGGCCAGCTTCTAAAATGACCAAGCAAAGAAATCCATTACCCCTGTCCCCACACATGGACAGTCTCGAAGGCCGCATATATTAAGGGAAAACTTAGTGTTTAGGGGGGATTGTCAAGGTAAAATATAATTTTCTACTTCTATATTTTTAATATTCATATGTTTATATGTACCTTGTTATTTTGATATGTCAAGATAAACACAAGTTTTCTTTGAAAGAATATTATTCAGATTGAAACTTATTCTAAGATGTCAGTATCAGCTGGTGTCTGTCTCCACCTTGTGTCCTACCACTGTACTACACTAAAATGCCCCCACCTTTGGGGAACTGAGAAACCACGTGATATACAAGAAAACCAGAATTGATTCTTAGGAAACGAAACTTAAGGATGACACGATGAAAGGAGGACTTAGAAGAAGATCTAAGGACCAATTAGAGATGGCCAGATGCTGGACATGTACATATATGGACATATACAGCTTACCTCCTTGGCCCCCATCCATCTCTTACTCCACCCTGACATCCTGTGTAGATAATCTTATGTATGTGAAAATAAAGATCAGAACTTGCTGTGGTGGTCGCCTGTAAGCACCATTCTGAAGCATGCTCTAAGATTGAACCAGCCTGATTGTCTGACTCTTTCTTATTCTGGTACCACATGCTCATAATCTAATTTGGAGTGACTGGAGGACGAGTGGTTTGTCGTTATGACCTCGACACTATGACCATTGTATAACCTGGAAGTTCTGAGAACAGGTCACTGTTGCAACTCTCGTCACTGCTGTGTCTGCGAGTGGGACAAGGTGTCTGGGACCTTAACATCTTCTGCACAGACATGACTTAGCCAGCAGACAGGTAGCTTCCATGGGTTCTTTGTCCTGCCACGGTTTAATTAGGTTCACATGGTACACCTGGTAGAGTTTCTGCTGCCCTGGTTGGTGGACTTTGTAGCTTACATCACCAACTTTCTCCACCACCTGATAGGGAAACTGTCACTTGGCCAGGAATTTGGTCTCCACCGTGGGCATCAGCACAAGTACTCGATCCCCTGGGTTGAACTGTCTCACCATGGCTGACTTATTATAAGAGGTTAGGGTCAGCAGGGTAACCTCATCATCATAACAGGCTGGGGTCGGCAGGGTCATCTAATCATCATATATAAGAGGCTGGGGTCAGCAGTCATCTAATCATAAGATGCTGGGGTCAGAAAAGTCATCACATCATCATAAGAGGCTGGGGTCAGCAGATTAATCACATCATAAGAGGCTGTGGTTAATAGAGTCATCTCATCATCATAAGAGGTTGTGATCAGTAGAGTCATCACATCATCATAAAGAGGCTGTGGTCAGTAGAGTCATCTCATCATAAGAGGCTGTGGTCAGTAGAGTCATCTCATCATAAGAGGCTGTGGTCAGTAGTCATCTCATCATAAGAGGCTGTGGTCAGTAGAGTCATCTTTTGAAGGGTTAAACTAAGATCAGAACCATTTTGTGCTTGTAATTCCATTTTGTCGTTTATGAGATAAATTCTGTTACTGGGCTGTGGCTCATGGCTGCTATAAAGCCAAATAGTTTTTCTACTGGAGTAAAGGTCATGGGCTGTAATAAAAACTAGACTGCTCAAGTTTGGACAAGATATGAGGCCTTGGGGTGTATCACTGTAGAATAGTCTGAAGAATAAGTACACTATTGTTCTCTCCTATGTTACGTGGATATGACCAGATATGTAGTTTACAATCTTCCTGTATTTTCATAGGTTAAATGTTGTAGGTGTAGTTTTATACTATTGGTTGAAGTACAAACTTATTAAATACTATAAAAGATGATGTAATACATGGGATAGGAATCTACATCGATTCTCTCAGACAGAAACACGTCTCCGTCTGGTTATTTATGTTGCTAGCAACGTTCTGTGAATTAATTTGGAAATCACTAGGTCAACCATGAAGGGTCACTTAGATCCTACCTCAACAATCTCATCATCATAAGAGGCTGAGGTCAGCAGTCACCTCATCATCACAAGAGGCTGTGGTCAGTAGAGTCATATCATCACAAGTGGCTGGGTGCTATGAATGTGCTAAAGATGGTTTCTGAGCAGAGGCTCCCTCTGGTGGTTACAGACAGTACTGAACCTTTCAGCGAGGAATGGCAATCTGGGATCACGGACTGGTCTGATATAAGGGAGGTTCCCGGTGATCAATTGTTCTTGTCTCAATTGTGGTTCCTGGTTCATTTGGAAGTTTGCTGAGTCTTGCTTGCATCTTCTGCTATCAGATAAGATATTTTCTGCTTTTATTTTTGTGCTTGCTTTTTGCATTGTTCCCTGCACTTCTGTGGAGGTCAGCCAGGTCCCCTCCGGGGGCTTGTGCTCCTCCCAGTTTATCTGGAGCCACTGTTGTTTGTTCATTTGCTTTTTCCTGTTTTTTCAGTGGCTGCGGCTTAGTTTTGTTACACCAGAGATCTGATTAGGTGGTAGAGATCGTGTGATCTCAGGTGTTTTAGCAATCAGAAGAGTTGGTATTTTTTAGGGTTTTTTTTTTGGATTGCAGTGAGTATCCTTTCCTGTACTTTTCTGTCTAGACAGATTGGGCCCCAGCGTTTGCTCATTCTATTTTCTGTCTGTGTCCGTGCTTCTTCTTGTCTAACCGCCATTACATGTTTGGGGGCTTCCTATTTTCTTTGGGGATCTGCTCGGGGCAGATAGCTTTCATCTTTCTGCCTTTAGGTGTTAGTTATCTCTCAGGCTGTGACGAGGCATCTAGGATCAACGTAGGAACGCTCCACGGCTACCTCTAGTTGTGTGGTTAGTTCAGGGTACTGCAATCCAATAGGTTCCAGCCTCTCTGGTGTATTGCCGTTTTTGCTTATTCTCCTCAGCTACCAAAACATAACAGCTGGGGTCAGTAGTCATCTCAACATCATAAGAGGCTGGTGTTGGCAGAGTCATACCATAAGAAGGTTGAGAGTTGGATTAGCAGAGTTGTCTCATCATCATAAGAGGCTGGGGTCATCAGAGTCATATCATCATCATAAAAGGCTGGGGTCAGTAGAGTCATCTCATCATCATAAGAGGCTGAGGTCAGCAGAGACATACCATAAGAAGGTAAGGTTGAGAGTTGGATTTACAGAGTCATCTCATCATCATAAGAGGCTGTGGTCAGTAGAGTCATCTCATCATCATAAGAGGCTGAGGTCAGCAGAGTCATACCATGAGAAGGTAAGGTTCAGAGTTGGATTAGCAGAGTCGTCTCATAATAAGACAGTGGGGTCGGCAGTCATCTTATCGTCATAAGAATCCAAAATTTATAATAGGTGGAATATACAGCCATGGTGGCACCAGCCTAGCAGGTGTTTATACCATTACCTCACAGGACCAGTTTATTTTCCGCCACTGGTGTGATTGTGGCACCATCCTGATATTCGAGCCTCCTGATTACCAGCTCATCTGTGCTTACAAGAAGCAGAGGTCGCCGTGCAGAGGACAGAATACTCGCCTTTCTGATCTCAAATCTCGGCTATGGATGAGCACTGTAGCATTTTAGTACTGGTACTTTTATATCATTCTGCTTACATCATCTGTTATCAGCTCTAGTTCACGCCCTAAAAACAAAAATGTCTTGTTTTCGGTGCCTCCTATGGGAAATGTTAAGGCATCAGCCGGCACTGTCCACATCTTCTTGCTGTCACATACTGGAGGCAGCAGAACACCGTTCAGTGCCGAACCTGGAGGGTTGCATGAAATTGGAAAAACATGGCTGGTTTCTTCAGCACCTGCCCATGGTGGCACACGGTAATGCACCTCACACAAGTAACGTGTAGACATGACAAGGGAGCGCCAAGTGCGTTCAGTAGAAATGATACAAGACAAAATGTAATGTAGTCTGCCATGACGGGTCATTGCACTCAGCACAATGTCACACACTATTTATTGCATACAAGACCAATAAAGATAGATAGATATACAAGTGCTTCTCACAAAATTAGAATATCATCAAAAAGTTAATTTATTTCAGTTCTTTAATACAAAAAGTGAATCTCATATATTCTATAGAGTCATTACACAGAGTGATCCATTTCAAGTGTGTATTTCTGTTAATGTTGATGATTATGGCTTACAGCCAATGAAAATCCAAAAGTCATTATCTCAGTAAATTAGAATAATTAACAAAAACACTTGCAAAGATTTCTTAAGTGTTTAAAAAGGTCCCTAGTCTGTTTCAGTAGCTCCACAATCATGTGGAAGACTGCTGACCTGACAGATGTCCAGAAGGCAGTCATTGACACACTCCACAAGGAGGGGAAGCCACAAAAGGCCATTGCTAAAGAAACTGGCTGTTCACACAGTGCTGTATCCAAGCATATTAATGGAAAGTTGAGTGGAGGGAAAAAGTGTGGTAGAAAAAGTTACACAAGCAACCGGGATAACCACAGCCTTGAAAGGATTGTTAAGTAAAGTCCATTCAAAAATTTTGGGGAGATTCACAAGGAGTGGACGCTGCTGGAGTCATTGCTCCAAGAGCCACCACACACAGACGTGTCCAGGACATGGGCTACAAGAGTCGAATTCCTTGTGTCACCACTCATGACCAATAGACAACACCAGAAGCGTCTTACCTGAGCAAAGGAGAATAAGAACCGGACTGTTGTCAGTGGTCCAAGGTGTTGTTTTCGGATGAAAGTAAATTTTGCATTTCATTTGGAAATCAAGGTCTCAGAGTCTGGAGGAAGAGTGGAGAGGCCACAATTCAAGCTGCTGGAGGTCTAGTGTGAAGTTTCCACAATCAGTGATGGTTTGGTGAGCCATGTCATCTACTGGTGTAGGTCCACTGTGTTTTATCAAGACCAAAGTCAGCGCAGCCGTCTACCAGGAAATGTTAGAGCACTTCATGCTTCCCTCTGCCGACAAGCTTTTTTGGAGATGGAAATTTCATTCTCCGGCAGGATTCGACACCTGTCCACACTGACAAAAGTACCAATACATGGTTTAACAGCAACAGTATCAGTTTGATTGGCCAGCAAACTCGCCTGTCCTTAACCTGTCCTTGTCAAGAGGAAGATGAGAGACACCAGACCCAACAATGCAGACGAGCTGAAGGCTGCTATCAAAGCAACCTGGGCTTCCATAACCCCTCAGCAGTGCCACAGGCTGATCGCCTCCATGCCACGCCGCACTGATGCAGTAATTGATGCAAAAGGAGCCCCGACCAAGTACTGAGTGCATTTACTGAACATACATTTCAGTAGGACAACATTTCGGATTTTAAAATCATTTTTTCAAGCTGGTGTTATAAAGTATTCTAATCAACTGAGATAATGACTTTTGGGTTTTCATTGGCTGTAAGCCATAACCATCAACATTAACAGAAATAAACACGTGAAATAGATCACTCTGTGTGTAATAACCCTATAGAATATATGATTTTCACTTTTTGTTTTGAAGAACTAAAATCAATTCACTTTTTGATGATTTTCTAATTTTGTGAGAAGCACTAGTATATATATATATATATATATATATATAATATACACACAACGACTGCAACAAATCATTTCCCCATCAACATGTATAGCCCTTTGTGGAGTTGAGGTGCATCTGTATTTCACTTTGTGCCATCTGTGCCCATTCCTGGATGTCCTGTTGAATGCAGTCGGGTCCATCTGTCACATAAGGGGTGCAGTACGTCACGTGAGGTTCATGCACTGTCCAACACCAGCTGCTGGAGAAGTCTATGACAGTGGTGGGTGAGGGAATGCATCCTGGATGATGACGGCGTGTCAACAGCCAGAGATGCCAACAGTTTCTTGCCGGCATTGAGCGCACGCAGCTTCTGCATGGAGAGAAAGAGGCAGATTTATATATAAAAGCAACAAATGCTCAGGCACAGACAGGATTGACAATAATCCCAGCCTTAATAAACATGGCAGAGCACCACCAGGATGGACCTGATTAGAAGGGTTTCAATCTTTAGCACAGCGTATGAGCCCTGTAGGCATTTATTCACCCTCCCCTTGAAGAACATTCGCTAGCCTGTGATACCAATACTGTCCACGTCAGAAGCATGCAGGACACACACCGCACTCTCACCATCGCCCAGATTTACCTCCAGGTTATTAATTAGTACCTGGCAAATGTTAGAAATGCCACTGAGACTGCGTAACGCGATGACAGATGCCAGTCGCACTGGCTCCTCCGGGTCTGTACAAGCTGCATGAAGCAGTGACTTTGGCAGCTTCATCTGAAGAACAAGAAAATCTGTTCCATCACCAGAAAATGATCCCAGGTTCCCAAGGGCTGTGGCTGCATGGACACGAATCTTCACTTGAGGGTCCCTTAATAAAATTAGTAACTGAGCTGCTGCGATAGAAACCCAGGAAAAGTTGTCTCCAGAACAGGATCTATGAAAAACGCAATTCCCTACAGCAAATGCAGCAGATCTCCGGACTCTGGCATCTGGATGGGACAGACAGTCCACAAGGTCTTCTGCCACAGGAGGTGAAAGGAACTCTCCAAGGCGTGAGAGGTTTCCAGCCAAGGAACAGGCGGCTGTTCTCATCTCTGGATCCACAGACTGAAGGTGCTGATGAAGCAGGGTATCACAGTCTCCTATGATAAATTGCACCAGGGAACAGCTCGAGAGGGATGATCGGATTAAGTGACTGAATAGAGTCAAGAGCTCAATGACTACACAGCCTGGCCCGGACCACACTGCTCTTCTCAACCATGACACCACATCCTGTGAAGATAAAGCCTTGGAGGAGAACTGCTGCAAAAACTCCTCATCCATGAGTGCAAGGCGGCCAATAAGACAGACTGGGGTCTCCACTTGCCCCTCCGGGAGCAAAGAACACACCTGAAAAACATGATAAAGCCCACATTATTATTTAGCCATATTGGAAGATTGACCATGCAGTCACAGAGGTCACTAGTACCTGAAGGAGAGAAGCCACCACATTTTCTTGCCTCAGAGATTGCAAGATATCATATAAAGTTTCAGATGAGACGTCCAAAGACAGAGGAACACACAGGAGCTGAGATACCAGACTGGCAATATCCAGAAGAGTTCGGAAGAACGTCCCAACCGGAAACCTGGCACCTGCAGGAAAACTCTCATAGGTTAATGAGAGCGTGATCAATGTACCATTTAACCACAGTGCAAGGTGCATATATATATATGTATATAGTTATGTGAAAAGGTGTTTGCCCCCTTCTTGATTTCTTATTGTTTTGCTTGTTTGTCACACTTAAATGTTTCAGATCACCAAACAAATGTAAATATTAGACAAAGACAAGACAAGAAATCACAAAATGCAGTTTATAAATGAAGGTCTTTATTATTAAAAGAAAAATAAATCCAAACCTACAGGGCCCTGTGTGGAAAAAAGATTGCTCCCCCCCCTTAAAACATAAATTATCTATGGTTTATTAAATATTTGGGAAGCTGAGTTCACATTCCCTAGCCGCACCCAGGCCTTATTACTGCCACACCTGTTCTCAATCAAGAAATCACTTAAATAGGACCTGCCTTTACAAAGTGAAGTGGACCAAAAGATCCTCAAAAGATAGACATAATGCCACGATCCAAAGAAATTTTGGAACAAATGAGAAACATAGTAATTGCGATCTATCAGTCTGGAAAAGGTTATAAAGCCATGTCTAAAGCTTTGTGACTCCAGCAAACCACAGTGAGAGCCATTATACACAAATTGAAAAACATGGAACAGTGGTGAACGTGCTGCAGCATGATTGCATGTATAGTCTGAATTAAATTGTTTTATTTAGTCTTACACATGGATTTTGAAATTTTTTTTTTTTGTTATCAAAATGGCGCTGGATGCGCCTATGCAGTAGCATCTAGCGGCGATCCGATAGAAGCTACTGCACAGGCACCAGCGAAGCCATTTTGCTATAGGAAAAAGCAAAATTGGTCTCCACCAAGATGGTGGTGCAGTAGCATCTATCGGATCGCCGATAGATGCTACTGCGTAGGCGCGGCTGGCGCCATTTTAAGAAAGATTTTTTCTTCTTTTCAGAATAAATGTAAATCACTATATAAAACACTTATCTGCTGAGGGTTTTTTTTTTTTCAATACATATAATAATCAGTATGTAAAATAGGCAGGTCAGTGAGGGATCAGTGACCTGCCGGAAGACATCAGTATGAATAGCTAAGCAGAGCACTACATAAAGACAGCCCACAGCCCCGCCCCGAAGCACGAGAATCTCATTAACCGAAAACTTCTAACAATTCCACAACAACCACAGGACGGATTTCATCATCAGGTATCATTGTAATCAGTATAACGGCGCCAACCTGACACTGCCTGTAGTCACTGAGCACAATCGTGCTGACAGGAACACTTTAATAATAAAGACCTTCATTTATAAACTAGACTGCATTGTGTGATTACTTGTGTTACCGTATATACTCATGTATAAACCGACCCGTGTATAAGCCGACCCCCTAATTTTGCCACCAAAAACTGGGAAAACTTATTGACTCGCGTATAAGCCTAGGGTGAAAAATGATTATGCCCCCATATGCTCCATAGATTAGGCCCCCATATGCTGCACAGATTATGTCCCCGTATAATCCAGATTATGCCCCCATATGCTGCAGATTATACCCCCGTATGATCCACAGATATGCCCATATGCTCAGATTATGCCCCATATGCTCCAGATTATGCCCCTAGCCAGATTATGCCCCATATGTTCCACAGATTATGCCCCCATATGCTCCAGATAATGCCCCCATATGCTCCAGATTATGCCCCCATAAATTCCACAGATTATGCCCCCATATGCTCCAGATTATGCCCCATATGTTCCACAGATTATGCCCCCATATGCTCCAGATTATGCCCCCATATGTTCCACAGTTTATGCCCCATATGCTCCAGATTATGCCCCCATATGCTCCAGATTATGCCCCCATATGTTCCACAGATTATGCCCCCATATGTTCCACAGATTATGTCCCCATATGTTCCACAGATTATGCCCCATATGCTCCAGATTATGCCCCCATATGTTCCAGATTATGTCCCATATACTCCAAATTATGCCTAATATGCTCCACAGATTATGCCCCCATATGCTCCACAGATTATGCCCCCATATGCTGCACATTATGCCCCCGTATGATCCACAGATTATGCCCCCATATGCTGCACATTATGCCCCCATATGTTCCACAGATTATGCCCAATATGCTCCACAGATTAGGCCCCCATATGCTCCACAGATTATGCCCCCGTATGATCCACAGATTATGCCCCATATTCTGCACATTATGCCCCCGTATGATCCACAGATTATGCCCCATATGCTCCAGATTATGCCCCCATATGCTCCAGATTATGCCCCATATGTTCCACAGATTATGCCCCCATATGCTCCAGATTATGCCCCATATGTTGCACAGATTATGCCCCCATATGTCACAGATTATCGCCCAATTAATATTCTTCACAGATTATGCCCAATATGCTCCACAGATTATGCCCCATAGTATAGGTCCCTTATGCTGCCGCACTGCAGCTGCTGCAAAAAAAAATGACATACTCACCTCTCGTCGCTGGGGGCCAGGTGCCGGTGTCCTGAGCAGGCGGTGACACCGGCGCGCTATGGGGGACAGGTGCCGGTGTCACCGTTCGCTCAGGACCACGGCACCTGAGATATTTACCTGTCCTCTCTCCACCGCTGCGCACAGCTCCCTCTTCCGGGTCCTCGGCAGTGAATGATCAGGCAGAGGCGCGGCACGCACTAACGATGTCATCACGCCCTCTGCCTGAACATTCACAGCCAGAAAAGTCGGACGAGGGAGCAGCGCAGCGGTGGAACGGGACAGGTAAATATCGCTGTACTCACCCCTCCGCCGGCGCGTCACTCTCTGCAGCTTCTCCTCTTCTCCCGGCGCTCTCCGCAGCGCTTCCGTCCTACAGCGGTCACGTGATACCGCTCATTAAAGTCATGAATATGTGCATATTCATGACTTTAATGAGCGGTACCATGTGACCGCTGCAGGAAGGAGCCGGAGATCGTGGGAGAAGCAGGGGGGTTGCAGAGACGCGCCGGCGAGGGGTAAGTATGATCCGACACCCCAGCTCCCCCGCGGACCCCCGTATATGACCCGCGTATAAGCCGAGAGGGGGACTTTCAGCCCTAAAAAATGGGCTGAAAATCTCGGCTTATACACGAGTATATACGGTATCTCTGTCTAGTATTTACATTTGTACATTTGTTTGCTGATCTGAAACATTTAAATGCAACAAACATGAAAAAGAATAGGAAATCGGTAAGGGTGTGAACACTTTTTCACACTACTGTAGATACAGACACCCTACATACCATACTGTACATCAGGAGAATTAGAACAGAAGGCACCAGGACACCACAGATCATTACAAGTCACAGTCTTTATATCCAAAATACAGCATTACACACAACTTACGCGTCAATCACATGATCCAGGAATCCAGGCTGCACAAGTCGGGCTAAAGTGACCATAACAAGACTTCCAGAGCTCCCAAGAAGACCAAAAAAATGGCCAGGGTCCTGAACTGAAGTAATGAGAGCCAAGTGCAGGAACTTCACAAGCCCTGAGGAAACACACGCAGATAAGGAAACAGGGGTCTTCCATAATATGGTCCCTCACCCCTGCCCATGTACTGTATATACACTGCCATCATTGCCCAGCACCCTGTACACAACACCTGATCTCAGCCCATATACAGCTCTGGCAAAAATTAAGAGCCCACTGCACAGTTTTATAAAAATCCGATTCTCTACATGTCTGACGGCCATTCCATCCCAGTGTCAGCTGAATTCCAACCAGAGTTCACCTCATTCTACTTAAAGGGAGCCTGTCACCCCCAGGGCATTTTTAAGTAAAAGAGCCACCTTCAGCAGCACTAAGGCTGCATTCTGTGAAGGTGGCTCTTATGTTTCTGCTCCCCAGTAACGCTGAAATATTGACTTTTATAAATAGGTCCCCATACCTGTATTGAGTCCCATAGGTATGGTGTGCACCTGTATCATCCGCCTCCCAGCCGTCCGTATCCCCCTGTTGCATCACTGCGCCACCTCCTCCTGTATTTCTGTTGTTTTTATATGCCGGCGGGCGCATGCGGAGTGCGCGCTGCCCGGGAACTGACATCAGGCTATTGTGCCTGCGTGTTTTGGAGGCCCCAGATCCCGCCCCGTAGAGTGTTATGATGTATTCACACTGCGGGTCTGGGAAACTGGCGCCTGCGCAGTGAACAACTATAGCTGCGCCAGCCTTCTTCTCCCTCCTCCTCTTTCGTTTTCCTCCCTCGGCAGCGTCACTGAACTGCTCAGCTCATCAGACCCTGCCGAGGGAGGAAAACGAAAGAGGAGGGAGAAGGGGGCAGGCTATAGTTGTTCACTGCGCAGGCGCCAGTTTCCCGGCTCCGCAGTGTGAATACTTCATAACACACTGCGGGGCGGGATCTGGGGCCTCCGAAACACGCAGGCGCGATAGCCTGATGTCAGTTCACGGGCAGTGAGCAAAGGAGAGCCAGGCTGAAGTTTGCCAAAGACCATAAGGATTGGACCATAGAGGACTGGAGTAAGGTAATATTCTCTGATGAGTCTAATTTTCAGCTTTGCCCAACACCTGGTCGTCTAATGGTTAGACGGAGACCTGGACAGGCGTACAAGCCACAGTGTCTTGCACCCACTGTGACATTTGGTGGAGGATCGGTGATGATCTGGGGATGCTTCAACAAGGCTGGAATTGGGCAGGTTAATCTTTGCAAAGGACATATGAATCAAGCTGCATACAAGGTTATCCTGGAAATACAGTTGATTCCTTCTGCTCAGATAATGTTCCCCAACTCTGAGGACTGGTTTTTCCAGCAGGACAATACGCCATGCCACACAGCTAGGTCAATCAATGTGTGGATGAAGGACCACCACATCAAATCCCTGTCATGGCCGCCCAATCTCCAGACCTGAAGCCCATTGAAAACCTCTGGGATGTAATCAAGAGGAAGATGGATGTCACGAGCCATCAAACAAAGAAGAACTGCTTAAATTTTTGTACCAGGAGTGGCATAAGGTCACCCAAAAGCAGTGTGACAGACTTATGGAAAGCATGAAGACGCATGAAAGCTGTGATTAACAATCATGGTTATTCCACAGAATATTGATTTCTGAACTCTTCCTGAGGTAAAACATTAGTATTGTTGTTTCTAAATGATTATGGACTTCTTTTCTTAGCATTATTTGAGGGCTGCAAGCTCTGCATTGTTTTGTTATTTTGACCATTTCTAATTTTCTGAAAATAAATACAAAATGTATTGCTTGGAAATTCGGAGACATGTTGTCAGTAGTTTATAGAATAAAAGAGCAATTTACATTTTACTCAAAAATAAAGAGAAAATTCAGACAAACTAAAAACTTTGCAGTGGTCTCTTAATTTTTGCCAGAGCTGTATAGACTCTTGAAAATTGAAATTGCAATATCATGAAGGAAAAGTTGTGAAATTATGAAAAATCACAGAATGGAGAAATATTACTGACCTGAAAATGATAAAAAAAATGAAAATAACATTTTCAAAGCACTCTTGATTTATTCAGTATGGAGTATGAGCTCCATGTGCAGGAATCCCGGGACTTCCGGTCTTGCCTGCTTCCACTGAGGTTATTAATGGTCGACTGAGGAAGGTTCTGCTGCTGATTGTACAAATCATCAGAATCCGCTGCCGGCAGCTCCTGTGTAATCATCAACAAATGACGTCCCAGATGTGCTCAATGCAGGCAAATCTAGAGACGCTGCCGGCAGCTCCTGTATAATCAATGACCAATGACGTATCCAATGTGCTGAATGGGAGACAAGTCCGGAGACGCTGCTGGCAGCTCCAGTGTATTCACCAACCAATGACGTCCCCAATGTACCTGATGGAGACAAGTCTAGAGACGCTGCCGGTAGCTCCTGTGTAATCACCGACCAATGATGCTCCCCGTGGAGACAAGTCCGGAGACGCTGCCTGCAACTCCTCTATAATCACTGACCAATGACTTCTCCAATGTGCTCGATGGAGACAAGTCCAGAGGCGCTGCTGGCAGCTCCAGTGTAATCAACAACCAATAACGTCCCCAATGTGCTCGATGGAGGCAAGTACGGAGACGCTGCTGGCAGCTCCAGTGTAATCACCAACCAATGACGTCCTCAATGTGATCGATGGAGGCAAGTACGGAGATGCTGCCGGTAACTCCTGTATAATCAGTGACCAATGAGTCCCTGGTTATAGGGCCCTTCCCAACCTAAAAAAACCAGCTCGCAGCTGCCCCACAAGTACCGCATCACAATAGATGTGCCAGTTTTTGCGTTTTGCTCTCGATCTTCTCAATTGCCAAGGTGTGGTGGCAATTGGGGTAATCGGGCTTGGGTTTGATGTCAGCTGTGACTTGTCCAAAAACACAGCTGGCATCAAGCCCTGAGGTTAGTAATGGAGAGGCGTCTTTCAGACATCAATCACTGGGGTTAGTAATGGAGAGGGGTCTATCAGACATCAAGACCTAGGGTTAGCAATGGAGATGGGTCTATCAGATATCAAGCCCTGGGGATAGTAATGGTGAGGGCTCTATCAGACATCAAGCCCTGGGGTTAGTAATGGAGAGGGGTCCATCAGACATCAAGCCCTGTGGTCAAAACTGGAGAGGAGAATTTTCTCCCAATCCCTTCATACCAGTCACGGAAGAAGAAGTGATCAGTCTTCTAGCATCTTCTCGCCCTACTACTTGCACCAGTGACTCTATTCCCTAACATCTCCTCCAGTCCATTTCCCCTGCTGTCACCACTCACCTAACAAAAAATAGTCAATCTCTCTCTCTCTTCCAGTATCTAACCTCATTTAAACATGCAAGCATACATCCAGTACTTAAAAAACCATCCCTCAACCAAAACTGTGCTAACTATAGACTTGTCTCTAATCTTCCCTTCATCTCAAACTCCTGGAATGCTAGTT
Source organism: Oophaga sylvatica (assembly GCA_033576555.1). Lineage (NCBI taxonomy): Eukaryota > Metazoa > Chordata > Amphibia > Anura > Dendrobatidae > Oophaga > Oophaga sylvatica. The sequence goes on from JARQOD010000520.1 coordinate 41,877, forward strand.
CCACACCCGTCTAATCCGCTACCTCTCAGATCACTCTTTTTGACCCTCTTCAATCCGGTTTCCGCTCCTTACACTCTACTGAAACTGCCCTCACTAAAGTCTCTAATGATCAATTAACAGCTAAATCCAACGGTCACTACTCTATGTTGATTCTCCTGGATCTCTCCGCAGCATTCGACACTGTGGATCATCAGCTCATCATTACTATACTCCGCTCAATCTGCCACAAGGACACCGTTCTCTCCTGGTTCTCCTCCTATCTCTCTGATCGCTTCTTCACTGTATCTTTTGCTGGCTCCTCCTCCTTTCATCTTCCCCTTACTGTTGGGGTTCCTCAAGGATCAGTCCTAGGCCCCCTCCTCTTCTCCTTGTATACTGCCCCTATTGGACAATCATTAGGTTTTCAGTCCCATCTCTATGCTGATGACACCAATTACACACCTCTATTCCTGACATCACGCCTTTATTATTACAAAACACCAGTGATTGTCTTACCGCTGTCTCTAACATTTTGTCCTCCCTCTACCTGAAACTGAACCTATCAAAAACTGAACTCCTCATTCACCCCCCCTCATCCGATAACTGGCTCGCTCTTATCATCTACACCTCAAAAGCATTTCTAGAATTTGACCTTTTCTTACATTCATCTCTGAAAAAACTTTCATTGTTGCTCTTATTCATTCTCGTCTGGACTATTGCAACTCTCTACTAATCGGTCTCCTTCTTACTATACTCTCCCCTCTCCAATCTGTCTTGAATGAAGCAGCCAGGATTATATTCCTCACCAAACGTTACAAAAAAGCCTCCACTCTGTGCCAGTCATTGCACTGGTTACCCATCCACTATAAACTTCTCTCTCTCACCCACAAAGCGCTCTACGGTTCAGCACCAACCTACATCTCCTCCCTTGTCTCAGTCTACCACCCTTCCCATGCCCTCCGTTCTGCTAATAACCTTAGAGTCTCCAAGACTTCTCACGTGCCACGCCAATTCTTTGGAATGCACTACCCAGGACAATTTGATTAATCCCCAATACCCACAGTTTTAAGCGTGCCCTAAATACTTTATTTAGACTGGCTCACCGCCTCAACATATTTATCTAACTATCCCTGTTTTGACCATATAAAAGTTTCTTCATAATCAGGACCCTTGTATCATGTTCTCACACGCTTTATGCATTTAATAGCCCTTTGTTATGATTTGGTAGCTGAGGAGAGCAGGCAAAAAAGGCAATACACCAGAGAGGTTGGAATCTACTGGATTGCAGTACCCTGACTAACCACCACAACTAAAGGCAGCCGTGGAGCGTACCTACGTTGGTCCTAGACGCCTCGTCACAGCCTGAGAAGCTAACTACACCTAAAGATAGAAAGAGAAAAACTATCTGCCCCGGAGCAGATCCCCAAAGAACATAGGAAGCCCCCAAACATGTAATGGCGGTTAGACAAGAGGAAATACAGACACAGACAGAAAATAGTATGAGCAAACGTTGGGGCCCAATCTTCCTAGAAAGAAAAGGATAGGAAGGACACTTACTGCAATCCAAAAAACCCTAAAAAAATACCAATTCACTAATTGCAAAAACACCTGAGATCACACGACCTCTACCACCTAAATTAGTACTCTGGTGTAACAAAACTAAGCAGCAGCCACTGAAAAAACTGGAAAAGGCAAATGAACAAATAACAGTGGCTCAGATAAACTGAGAGGAGCAAAAGCCCCCGGAGGGGACCTGGCTGACCTCCACAGAAGTGCAGGACAAAATGCAAAAAGCAAGCACAAAAATAAAAGCAGAAAATATCTTATCTGTTAGCAGAAGATGCAGGCAAGACACAGCAAGCTTCCAAGTGAACCAGGAACCAAAGTTGAGACAAGAACAATCGATCACCGGCAACCCTGATGGGAGGGAACCTCCCTTATATAAGACCAGTCTGTAACACCTGATTGCCAATCTTCACAATCTTCATTGAATAGTTCAGTACTGTTTGTAACCACCAGAGGGAGCTTCTGCTCAGAATTCATTTCTAACACATTCACAACAGTACCCCCCCCCTTGAGAGGGGTCACAAAACCCTCATTTGGGCAACCAGGTCGGTCAGGATGAGCTCTGTGATATGCACGGATCAGTCTCCTAGCATGGATGTCCGAAGCAAACACCCAAGAATTGTCCTTCTGACCATAACCTCTCCACTTAACCAAATACTGGAGCTTCCGTCTAGAAAAACGAGAATCCAATATTTTCTCAACCACATACTCCAGATTGCCCTCAACCAAAACAGGGTCAGGAGGCGCAGCCATAGGAACCACTGGCTCGACAAACCTCTTCAATAAGGACTTGTGGAACACGTTATGGATCTTAAATGTCCCTGGAAAAAGTAAACGAAAGGAAACAGGATTAAGAATCTCCATGATCTTATAAGGTCCAATGAACCTAGGCTTAAACTTAGGAGATGCAACTCTCATAGGGATATTTCTTGAGGACAACCAGACCAAGTCCCCCACTTCAAACCGAGGACCATCAGTCCTATGCCGGTTAGCAAACTGCTGGGCCCTCTCCTGAGAGAGGGACAACTTCTCCACTACCTGGTCCCAAATCTGCTGCATACGCTCCACAACAGAGTCAACACCTGGACAGAAAGAAGCCTCCGTCTGTCCTGAAGAAAATCGAGGGTGAAACCCAAAATTGCAGAAAAATTGAGACATCAAAGTGGCAGAGCTAGCCCTATTATTAAGAGCAAACTCAGCCAAAGGCAAAAAAGAGACCCAGTCATCCTGATCAGCAGACACAAAGCATCTCAGATAAGTCTCCAATGTCTGGTTTGTTCTCTCAGTTTGTCCATTGGTCTGAGAATGAAAAGCCGAGGAGAAAGACAAATGAACACCAAGTTTAGAACAAAAAGTCCTCCAAAATCTGGAAACAAACTGGACTCCTCTGTCAGAAACAATGTTCTCAGGAATGCCGTGTAACCGAACCACGTGCTGAAGGAACAAAGGCACCAATTCGGAGGAGGAAGGCAACTTAGGTAATGGCACAGGATGTATCATTTTGGAAAACCTATCACAAATCACCCAGATAACGGTCATTCTCTGAGAAACAAGGAGGTCGGAAATGAAATCCATAGAGATATGGGTCCATGGTCTCTTGGGCACAGGCAATGGCATCAACAAACCACTAGAGCGAGAGCAAGGCTTGGAGCGAGAGCAAGTCCCGCAGGACTGCACAAATTCCTGACGTCACGAGACAAAGTAGGCCACCAAAAGGACCGACTAACCAAGTCTCTGGTACCAAAAATTCCGGGATGACCGGCCAACGCGGAACAATGAATCTCAGACATCACACTCTTTTTCCACCGGTCTGGACAAACAATTTCCCAATAGGGCAGCGCTCGGGTTTATCCTCCTGACACCCTTCCAGAGCCAGTCTCAAATTGGGCGAGATGGCGGAAAGAACTACACCCTCTTTCAAAATAACAGCAGGATCAGATAACTCAGGAGAGTCCGCAAGGAAACTCCTCGAGAGGGCATCCGCTTTAACATTCTTAGTGCCAGGAAGAAAGGAAACCACAAAATTAAAACGTGTGAAAAACAAGGCCCACCTGGCCTGTCTAGGATAAAGTCGCTTGGCTGATTCCAGATGAACCAGATTCTTATGGTCCGTGAGGACCACCACCTGATGTTTGGCTCCCTCCAGCCAATGTCTCCACTCTTCAAAAGCCCACTTCATGGCCAATAACTCATGATTACCCACGTCATACTTACGTTCAGTTGGAGAAAATTTTCGAGAGAAAAAGGCACAAGGGTTACTTTTAGAGGTCTCTGGATCTCTTTGGGACAAAACGGCACCTGCCCCAATTTCAGAGGCATCAACCTCCACCTGAAATGGCAGAGAAACATCAGGCTGCCGTAGAACAGGAGCTGAAGTGAATCTCTGCTTAAGTTCCTGAAAAGCAGAGACTGCCTCAGGAGGCCAATTCACCACATCAGAACCCTTCTTGGTCAAATCAGTCAATGGTTTAACAATAACAGAGAAATTACCAAAACATTTACGATAAAAATTGGCAAAACCCAAGAATCTCTGAAGAGCCTTTAATGAAGTAGGTTGGACCCCAATCACAGATGGCCTGAACCTTGACCGGGTCCATTTCAATAACAGATGGGGACAAAATGAATCCCAGAAATGAGATCCTCTGTACGCCAAAAAGACACTTTGATCCCTTCACATACAGAGCATTCTCTCTCAAAATCTGGAACACAGTCCGAACATGTTTCACATGAGAGTCCCAGTCATTGGAAAAAATCAAGATATCATACAAATAAACAATCAGAAATTTATCCACAAAATCCCTGAAAATGTCATTCATGAAGGACTGGAAGACGGAAGGAGAATTAGTGAGCCCAAAGGGCATCACTAGGTACTCAAAATGCCCCTTTGGGGTATTAAATGCCGTCTTCCATTCATCCCTGTGCTTAATGCGAATAAGGTTATACGCCCCCCTGAGGTCAAGCTTGGTAAACCAAGTAGCACTTTTCACCCTGGAAAACAGGTCAGAAATCAAGGGTAACGGATACTGATATTTCACAGTGATATTGTTCAAGAGACGATAATCAATACACGGCCTTAATAAACCATCCTTTTTGGCCACAAAGAAAAAACCGGCACCCAAGAATGAAGAGGATGGTCTGATATGACCCTTCTCCAATGACTCCTTGATATAAGACCGCATAGCGTCATGTTCAGGTACAGACAAGTTAAAAAGGCGATCTTTAGGGAATTTACTACCAGGCACTAATTCAATAGCGCAGTCATAGCTCCTATGGGGGGGCAAGGATGCTGTTATGATTCGGTAGCTGAGGAGTGCAGGCAAAAAGGCAATACACCAGAGCAGTTGGAATCTATGAGATTGCAGTACCCTGACTAACCACCACAACTAGAGGCAGCCGTGGAGCGTTCCTACGTTGGTCCTAGACGCCTCGTCACAGCCTGAGAAACTAACTACACCTAAAGATAGAAATAGGAAAGCTATCTGCCCCGGAGCAGAACCCCAAAGATAATAGCAAGCCCCCAAACATGTAATGGCGGTTAGACAAGACGAAATACTGACACAGACAGAAAATAGTATGAGCAAACGTTGGGGCCCAAACTAACTAAATAGAAAAGGATAGGAAGGGTACTTACTGCAATCCCAAAAAAAACCCCTGAAAGCACCAACTCTACTAATTTCAAAAACACCTGAGATCACACGACCTCTACCACCTAAATTAGTTCTCTGGTGTAACAAAATCAAAACAGCAGCCACTGAAAAAACTGGAAAAAGCAAAAGTACAAACATCAGTGGCTGAACTAAACTGAGAGGGCAAAAGCCCCCTGAGGGGACCCAGAAGGCCCCCACAGAAGTGCAGGACAAAATGCAAAAATTAAGCACAGAAACAAAAAGAAGAAAATGTCTTATCTGTTAGCAGGAGATGCAGACACGACACAGCAGGCTACAAGGGAAACAGGAATCAAGGATTGAGACCCGAACAATTGATCACCGGCAACCCTGATGGGAAGGTGACTCCCTTATATAAGACCAGTCAGTAACACCTGATTCCCAGTCCTCACAATCTTCACTGAACAGACCAGTACCGCTTGTAACCACCAGAGGGAGCCTCTGCTCAGAACTCATCTCAAGCCCATTCACAACAGTACCCCCCCCTTGAGGAGGGGTCACCGAACCCTCATTTGAGCAACCAGGTCGGTCAGGATGAGTTCTATGATACGCACGGATGAGTCTCCTAGCATGGATGTCCGAAGCAAACACCCAAGAATTGTCTTCCTGACCATAACCTCTCCACTTAACCAAATACTGGAGTTTCCGTCTAGAAAAACGAGAATCTAATATTTTCTCAACCACATACTCCAGATTGCCCTCAACCAAAACAGGGTCAGGAGGCACAGCAGCAGGAACCACTGGCTCAACAAACCTCTTCAACAAGGACTTGTGGAACACGTTATGGATCTTAAATGTCCCTGGAAGAAGCAAACGAAAAGAAACAGGATTAAGAATCTCCATGATCTTATAAGGTCCAATGAACCTAGGCTTAAATTTAGGAGATGCTACTCTCATAGGAATATTTTTTGAGGACAACCAGACCAAGTCCCCTACTTTAAACCGAGGACCATCAGTCCTATGCCGGTTAGCAAACTGCTGGGCCCTCTCCTGAGAGAGGGACAACCTCTCCACTACCTGGTCCCAAATCTGTTGCATACGCTCCACAACAGAGTCAACACCTGGACAGACAGAAGCCTCCGTCTGTCCTGAAGAAAATCGAGGGTGAAACCCAGAATTACAGAAAAATGGAGACATCAAAGTGGCAGAGCTAGCCCTATTATTAAGAGCAAACTCAGCCAAAGGCAAAAAAAAGACCCAGTCATCCTGATCAGCAGACACAAAGCATCTTAAATAAGTCTCCAATGTCTGGTTTGTTCTCTCAGTTTGACCATTGGTCTGAGGATGAAATGCCGAGGAGAAAGACAATTGAACACCCAGTTTAGAACAAAAAGTCCTCCAAAATCTGGAAACAAACTGGACTCCTCTGTCAGACACAATGTTCTCAGGAATGCCGTGTAAACGAACCATGTGCTGAAGGAACAACGGCACCAATTCAGAGGAGGAAGGCAACTTAGGCAATGGCACAAGATGTATCATCTTGGAAAACCTATCACAAATCACCCAGATGGCGGTCACTCTCTGAGAAACAGGAAGGTCGGAAATGAAATCCATAGAGATATGGGTCCATGGTCTCTTGGGCACAGGCAATGGCATCAACAAACCACTAGAGCGAGAGCAAGGCTTGGAGCGAGAGCAAGTCCCGCAGGACTGCACAAATTCCCTGACATCACGAGACAAGGTAGGCCACCAAAAGGACCGACTAACCAAGTCTCTGGTACCAAAAATTCCGGGATGCCCAGCCAACGCGGAACAATGAATCTCAGACATCACACTCTTTTTCCACTGGTCCGGACAAACAATTTTCCAACAGGGCAGCGCTCGGGCCTATCCTCCTGACACCCCTCCAGAGCAAGTCTCAAATTGGGTGAGATGGCGGAAAGAACTACACCCTCTTTCAAAATAACAGAAGGATCAGATAACTCAGGAGAGTCCGCAAGGAAACTCCTCGAGAGGGCATCCGCCTTAACATTCTTAGTGCCAGGAAGAAAGGAAACCACAAAATTAAAACGTGTGAAAAACAAGGCCCACCTGGCCTGTCTAGGATTGAGTCGCTTGGCAGATTCCAGATAAACCAGATTCTTATGGTCCGTAAGGACCACCACCCGATGTTTGGCTCCCTCCAGCCAATGTCTCCACTCTTCAAAAGCCCACTTCATGGCCAATAACTCCCGATTACCCACGTCATAATTACGTTCAGTAGGAGAAAATTTTCGAGAGAAAAAGGCACAAGGGTTACTTTTAGAGGTCTCTGGATCTTTTTGGGACAAAACGGCACCTGCCCCAATTTCAGAGGCATCAACCTCCACCTGAAATGGCAGAGAAACATCAGGCTGCCGTAGAACAGGAGCAGAAGTGAATCTCTGCTTAAGTTCCTGAAATGCAGAGACTGCCTCAGGAGGCCAATTCACCACATCAGAACCCTTTTTGGTCAAATCAGTTAATGGTTTAACAATAAAAAAAGAAATTACCAATAAATTTACGATAAAAATTGGCAAAACCCAAAAATCTTTGAAGAGCCTTTAATGAAGTAGGTTGGACCCAATCACAGATGGCCTGAACCTTGACCGGGTCCATTTCAATAATAGATGGGGACAAAATGAATCCCAGAAATGAGATCCTCTGTACGCCAAAAAGACACTTTGATCCCTTCACAAAAAGAGCATTCTCTCTCAAAATCTGGAATACAGTTCGAACATGTTTCACATGAGAGTCCCAGTCATTAGAAAAAATCAAGATATCATCCAAATAAACAATCAGAAATGTATCCACAAAATCCCTGAAAATGTCATTCATGAAGGACTGGAAGACAGAAGGAGCATTAGTGAGCCCAAAGGGCATCACAAGGTACTCAAAATGCCCTTCCGGGGTATTGAATGCCGTCTTCCATTCATCCCCGTACTTAATGCGAATAAGGTTATATGCCCCCCTGAGGTCAAGCTTGGTAAACCAAGTAGCGTTTTTCACCCTGGAAAACAGGTCAGAAATCAAGGGTAACGGGTATTGATATTTCACAGTAATATTGTTCAAAAGACGATAATCAATACACGGCCTTAATGAACCATCCTTTTTGGCCACAAAGAAAAAACCGGCACCTAAGGGTGAAGAGGATGGTCTGATATGACCCTTCTCCAATGACTCCTTGATATAAGACCGCATAGCGTCATGTTCAGGTACAGACAAGTTAAAAAGGCGATCTTTAGGGAATTTCCTACCAGGCACTAATTCAATAGCGCAGTCATAGCTCCTATGGGGAGGCAAGGATGCAGATTTACTTTCGCTAAACACATCAGAAAAATCAATCAAAAAGTCAGGAACATCCTGAGCCTGGGGAGAGGCAGAAAAAACAGGAGTGTTGGTATTAACACATTGGCAGCCCCAACTGGTTACAGACACAGATTTCCAATCCAAAACAGGATTATGAGACTGTAACCAAGGAAAACCCAGTACGATAATATCATGCAGATTATACAGAACCAAAAATTTGCAGCACTCTTGATGATCAGGTTCAACCCTCATTATCACCTGAGTAGAGAACTGAGGTGTATTCTCAGCCAAAGGGGTAGAATCGATCCCAGAAGGGGAATAGACTTCTGTAGGGGTATCAAGGGAAACCCACAACGTTTAGCAAAATCATAATCCATCAGGTTAATAGCTGCTCCAGAATCAACAAAAGCCTGAGCAGAAAATGAGGACAGAGAGCATATCAGAGTGACAGTTAGTAAAAACTTAGTCTGAACACTACCCAAGACAACTGAGCGTGCAAAACGTCTTCCCCGCTTAGGGCAGACTGAAATAGCATGAGAGGCATCACCACAGTAGAAACATAACCCATTGCGCTTTCGAAACTCATGACGCTGTGCCCCAGACACCACTCTATCACACTGCATGGATTCAGAAGCAGGTTCACAAGGCAACACTATTCCACGCATACTTCTCCGCTCACGCAAACGTCTGTCAATTTGAGTCGCTAATGACATAGAATCATTGAGACCAGAGGGGACAGGGAATCCCACCATAACATCCTTTACATTATCTGACAGCCCCTTCCGAAAAAGGGCCGCCAAAGCGTCGTCATTCCATTTGGTCAGGACTGCCCACCTACGGAATCTCTGACAGTATAACTCAGCGTCATCAAGCCCCTGATTTAATGCCAACAAGGCTTTTTCAGCTTGATCAGTGACTTAGGCTCATCGTACAATAACCCCAAAGCCTGAAAAAATGCATCAATATCACTCAAAACAGGATCCCCAGGTGTCAGGGAAAAAGCCCAATCCTGAGGATCGCCGCGCAGGAGAGAGATGACAATTTGAACCTGCTGCGCTGCGTTTCCTGAGGACTTAGATTTTAAGGCAAAAATCAATTTACAATTATTTTTGAAATTCTGAAACTTAGCTCGATCCCCTAAAAACAAATCTGGCATGGGAATCCTAGGTTCCACAACAGGCAACCTAGCAAGATATGCAGCAATACTCCGAACCTCAGTGGCAAGCTGATCCACACGGCCAGACAACTGTGCAAACTCCATTGAGAGAAAAAATCCCCCCAGCACCCAGAGATACAGAGGGAAAAAAAAAATGCAACAAACAGAAAAATATCTCTGACAACCGTTTTTTCTTTCACAATATTTTTCCCTTCTGTGAGTACCATACAATTTTACATTTTGTCCGGTGATACTGTTATGATTCGGTAGCTGAGGAGTGCAGGCAAAAAGGCAATACACCAGAGCAGTTGGAATCTATGAGATTGCAGTACCCTGACTAACCACCACAACTAGAGGCAGCCGTGGAGCGTTCCTACGTTGGTCCTAGACGCCTCGTCACAGCCTGAGAAACTAACTACACCTAAAGATAGAAATAGGAAAGCTATCTGCCCCGGAGCAGAACCCCAAAGATAATAGCAAGCCCCCAAACATGTAATGGCGGTTAGACAAGACGAAATACTGACACAGACAGAAAATAGTATGAGCAAACGTTGGGGCCCAAACTAACTAAATAGAAAAGGATAGGAAGGGTACTTACTGCAATCCCAAAAAAAAACCCTGAAAGCACCAACTCTACTAATTTCAAAAACACCTGAGATCACACGACCTCTACCACCTAAATTAGTTCTCTGGTGTAACAAAATCAAAACAGCAGCCACTGAAAAAACTGGAAAAAGCAAAAGTACAAACATCAGTGGCTGAACTAAACTGAGAGGGCAAAAGCCCCTGAGGGGACCCAGAAGGCCCCCACAGAAGTGCAGGACAAAATGCAAAAATTAAGCACAGAAACAAAAAGAAGAAAATGTCTTATCTGTTAGCAGGAGATGCAGACACGACACAGCAGGCTACAAGGGAAACAGGAATCAAGGATTGAGACCCGAACAATTGATCACCGGCAACCCTGATGGGAAGGTGACTCCCTTATATAAGACCAGTCAGTAACACCTGATTCCCAGTCCTCACAATCTTCACTGAACAGACCAGTACCGCTTGTAACCACCAGAGGGAGCCTCTGCTCAGAACTCATCTCAAGCCCATTCACAACAGATGCAGATTTACTTTCGCTAAACACATCAGAAAAATCTGTCAAAAAGTCAGGAACATCCTGAGCCTGGGGAGAGGCAGAAAAAACAGGAGTGTTGGCATTAACACATTGGCAGCCCCAACTGGTTACAGACACAGATTTCCAATCCAAAACAGGATTATGAGACTGCAACCAAGGGAAACCCAGTACAATAATGTCATGCAGATTATACAGAACCAAAAATTTGCAACTCTCCTGATGATCAGGTTCAACCCTCATTATCACCTGAGTAGAGAACTGGGGTTTATTCTCAGCCAAAGGGGTAGAATCAATCCCCAGTAGGGAATAGACTTCCGTAGGGGTATCAAGGGAAACCCATAACGTTTAGCAAAATCAAAATCCATCAGGTTAATAGCTGCTCCTGAATCAACAAAAGCCTGAGCAGAAAATGTGGACAGGGAGCAAATCAGGGTAACAGTCAACAGAAATTTAGTCTGAACACTACCCAAGACAACTGAGCGTGCAAAATGTCTTCCCCGCTTAGGGCAGACAGAAATAGCATGAGAGGCGTCACCACAATAGAAACATAACCCATTGCGTTTTTGAAACTCATGACGCTGTGCCCCAGAAGCCACTCTATCACACTGCATGGGTTCAGAAGCTGGTTCACAAGGCAACACTGTTCCACGCATACCTCTACGCTCACGCAAACGTCTGTCAATTTGAATCGCTAATGACATAGAATCATTGAGACCAGAGGGGAGCAGGGAAACCAACCATAACATCCTTTACATTCTCTGACAGACCCTTCCGAAAAAGGGCTGCCAAAGCATCATCATTCCATTTGGTCAGGACTGCCCAATTTCGAAATTTCTGACAGTATAACTCAGCATCCTCAAGCCCCTGATTTAATGCCAACAAGGCTTTTTCAGCTTGATCAGTGACATTAGGCTCATCGTACAATAACCCCAGAGCCTGAAAAAATACATCAACATCATTCAAAACAGGATCCCAGGTGTCAGGGAAAAAGCCCAATCCTGAGGATCGCCGCACAGGAGAGAGATGACAATTTGAACCTGCTGTGCTGCGTTCCCTGAGGACTTAGGTTTTAAGGCAAAAAACAACTTACAGTTATTTTTGAAATTCAGAAATTTAGCTTGATCCCCCAAAAATAAATCTGGCATGGGGATCCTAGGTTCCACAACATGCAACCTTGTAAGATAGATAGCAATACTCCGAACTTCAGTGGCAAGCTGATCCACACGGCCAGACAACTGTGCAAACTCCATTGAGAGAAAAAAAATCCTCAGCACCCAGAGAAAAAGAGGGAAAGAAAAAAAAAAAATATCTCTGACAAATTTTTTTTTTTTTTACACTATCTTTCCCTTCTGTGAGTACCATATAATTTTCAGTTTGGCCGGTGATACTATTATGATTTGGTAGCTGAGGAGAGCAGGCAAAAAAGGCAATACACCAGAGAGGTTGGAATCTACTGGGTTGCAGTACCCTGACTAACCACCACAACTAAAGGCAGCCGTGGAGAGTACCTACGTTGGTCCTAGACGCCTCGTCACAGCCTGAGAAGCTAACTACACCTAAAGATAGAAAGAGAAAAACTATCTGCCCCGGAGCAGATCCCCAAAGAACATAGGAAGCCCCAAACATGTAATGGCGGTTAGACAAGAGGAAATACAGACACAGACAGAAAATAGTATGAGCAAACGTTGGGGCCCAATCTTCCTAGAAAGAAAAGGATAGGAAGGACACTTACTGCAATCCAAAAAACCCTAAAAAAATACCAACTCACTAATTGCAAAAACACCTGAGATCACACGACCTCTACCACCTAAATTAGTTCTCTGGTGTAACAAAACTAAGCAGCAGCCACTGAAAAAACTGGAAAAGGCAAATGAACAAATAACAGTGGCTCAGATAAACTGAGAGGAGCACAAGCTCCCGGAGGGGACCTGGCTGACCTCCACAGAAGTGCAGGACAAAATGCAAAAAGCAAGCACAAAAATAAAAGCAGAAAATATCTTATCTGTTAGCAGAAGATGCAGGCAAGACACAGCAAGCTTCCAAGTGAACCAGGAACCAAAGTTGAGACAAGAACAATTGATCACCGGCAACCCTGATGGGAGGGAACCTCCCTTATATAAGACCAGTCTGTAACACCTGATTGCCAATCTTCACAATCTTCATTGAATAGTTCAGTACTGTTTGTAACCACCAGAGGGAGCTTCTGCTCAGAATTCATTTCACAACACATTCACAACAGCCCTCTGTGTCTGTACTTTTACACACACTGGTTGGTTACTGGTTCATAAAGCATTAGATGAACACCCTATGTATTACATTGTACGGTCCAGCCATCAATGAAAGCAATTGTTACCATTCACCTTTCGTGTTTCCCCTCTTCCTCAGATTGAAAGGTTGCTAGCAAGCGGACCCTCATTCCTCCTGTATCTGGTGATTCATGTGATTATTGTTACTCTGTAATATTTTTTTTGTCTGTACAAGTCCCCTCTAAAATGTAAAGTGCTGCTGAATATGTTAGCGCTATAGAAATAAAATTATTATTATTATTATACATAAGGCCAGACAGGAGATTGGCAAAGGTTAATGTAAAGTAATCATTCTAGTCTATTCATCTAATCTGTATCTCAAGGTCTCAAGCCATTGTACTCCCAGTCCTAGGTCCATTGCGTGGATGGGGATAATAGACTCAGGGAAGCCATCACCACAGGGGGTTTCAAATGCAATCCCAGGTGATGGGGCTCAGCCTGAGTGAGACACCCCCACCAATGCACAGTTAGCTTTGGGAGGTAAGTGTTTTCCTAAGGGCCGAGTTCAATTCCGGGGGGCGGCTTGGGGTATTGAGGACTGACGAGGAAATGATGTTGTTGTTGGAGTGACATGGAGAGGAAAGGATCCAAGCTGAGATGGATGGATGACCTATAGTGTGCTGGATCACCCTGCTACGGTTTAGGAATCTGTCATCTGGATTTCACAAACTTTCTTATGAATTGTTGGTCCAGGATACTTGGACACTGGTTGTGCTATTTGTCGTCTGGAAGAGCATGGACTGTGACTAGAGACTAAACTCGCGGGAAATACGAAATCTGTGGAGCAACCAAAAGTTGGGAGACAGCAAGTATCGCCGGGTACAGGGGCAGTGGGACTATCGGCCTTGAGGAAGGGATCTTGTGTACTGAGGTCATTGTATTTTGGCCATCTACCTGGATTTAATGTACAACCATGGATGTATGGAATAAAAAATAGTTGCATCGTTAACCTGCCTATGTGATTATTGCAACCCATAACCTCACATCTTCACAGCTCCCAACCTGACCTGTAAGAGAAGAAAAATAACTTATTATACTCACCTGTGGGGCAGTCTTTTTGCGATGCTGCCCTCCTTCTTGGTTAGTAAAGTACTGCAGTGCGCAGGCACCTGCACACTGAAGTACTTTGTTTTGCCTTCAACAGGGCAGAGAAGTGCGGCTGCGCAGGAGCGCATTTCTGAGGAGACTTCTGTGGATGAAGCATGGATGTGTCATCCATACGAACAAAAACGTTTGCATAGTACTGTGCATATAATGCCGTCTGCAATCACCGCCCAGCACCCTGTACTGTATATAGGTTGGTAAGCCCCTGACCTCTTACCGCATGCAGAAAGCAGACTCCATTGTGGCTTCTGAAATTTGTCCTCTCTGGGGGTGTCTCCTTCCAGCGGCGCCCTTATTCTGGAGAATTGAAGTAAGAGACACACACTTTGCCACAGGAAAGCACTCTCATCAGCAAGAACATGGGAAAGTTGAGGATCCTGAGAGGGAAACAGAGAAGGCGGCATATATCCAAACGCTAGCAGGAACCTCATTGGGTGCGCTCAAGATAGTAAGCACTCATTATTACCTGGAAAAGCTGCTGAAGAAGAAGATGAAATATCCAGTCATACAATCCTGAGCTCATGGGGGTGTTACAGAGCATCTAGAAAACAGAATTTCTCAGGTGAGGATGGAGGGTTCTGGAGAATACACAATGTTCACTTGTAATTGTGGGGCTGCAGCAGAAGACATTGCCCGTAATGGACCGGTCACCATTACCAATTAGTTGTGGACTGTGAAGTTTTACAGGCTAACATGCAGCCATGGCCTGCAGAGCTCGCCATCCCATCTCCTTACGTTCAATTCACGTGTACAGGGCGACCACCTGCAGGCCCCCCAACCCGTTCCTCTCCACTCAAAACACGTGTACAGAGTCTCTGTCTTCCACAGGACCACTCATTCTGTCCCTGTCCGCTAAACAAGTGTATGAAACTGCTGCTGCCGCTCAGAAGTCCCACCATCCCATCCCCCACAGTTCAGCATACTTGTATGGAGATGGAGCCCCTCCATCTTGTCATTCTCCACATCACATGGAGGTAGGCACAGATGTAGAAGAGGGGAGCTAGAGGCAGGCACAACCGTGGAGGAGGGGAGCTAGAGGCAGGCACAACCGTGGAGGAGGGGAGCTAGAGGCAGGTACAACCATGGAGGAGGGAAGCTAGAGGCAGGCACATGCGTGGAGGAAGGGAAGCTAGAGGAAGGCACATGCGTGGAAGAGGGGAGCTAGAGGCAGGTACAAACGTGGAGGAGGGGAAGCTAGAGGCTGGCACAGCCGTGGAGGAGGGTAAGCTAGAGGCAGGCACAACTGTGGAAGAGGGGAGCTAGAGGCAGGTACAACCGTGGAGGAGGGGAGCTAGAGGAAGGCACAACAGTGGAGGAGGGGAGCTAGAGGCAGGTACAACCATGGAGGAGAGGTAGCTAGAGGCAGGCACATGTGTGGAGGAGGGGAAGCTAGAGGTTGGCACAGCTGTAGAGGAGAGTAAACTAGAGGAAGACACAGATGTGGAGGAGGGGAGCTAGAGGCAGGCACAGATGTGGAGGAGGGGAGCTAGAGGCAGGCACAACCATGGAGGAGGGGAGATAGAGGCTGGCACAGGACGTAGAGGAGAGTAAACTACAGGCAGGCCACAGATGTGGAGAAGGGGAACTAGAGGCAGGCACAACCATGAAGGAGGGGAGATAGAGGTAGGTACAACCATGGAGGAGGGGAAGCTAGAGGCTGGCACAGCCGTGGAGGAGGGGAAGCTAGAGGCTGGCACAGCCGTGGAGGAGGGGAAGCTAGAGGCTGGCACAGCATTGGAGCAGTGGAGGAGGGTAAGCTAGAGGCTAGCACAGCCGTGGAGGAGGGGAAGCTACAGGCTGGCACAGCGGTGGAGGAGGGGAAGCTAGAGGCAGGCACAACCGTGGTGGAGGGGAAGCTAGAGGCTGGCACAGCAGTGGAGCAGTGGAGGAGGGTAAGCTAGAGGCTAGCACAGCCGTGGAGGAGGGGAAGCTACAGGCTGGCACAGCGGTGGAGGAGGGGAAGCTAGAGGCAGGCACAACCGTGGAGGAGGGGAGCTAGAGGCAGGCACAACGATGGAGGAGGGTAAGCTAGAGGCTGGCACAGCCATAGAGGAGGGGAAGCTAGAGGTAGGCACAACCATTGAGGAGGGGAAGGTAGAGGCTCGCACAGCCTTGGAGGAGGGGAAGCTAGAGGAAGGCACAGTCGTGGAGGAGGGGATGCTAGAGGCTGGCACAGATGTGGAGGTAAGCTACAGACAGACACAACCGTGGAGGAGGGGAAGCTAGAGGCAGGCACAACCATGGAGGAGGGGAGCTAGAGGCAGGCACAAGCATGGAGGAGAGGAAGCTAGAGGCTGGCACAGACATAGAGAAGGGGAAGCTAGAGGCTGGCACAAACGTACGTGGAGCAAGGGAAGCTAGAGGCTGGCACAGACGTAGAGGAGGTGAGCTAGAGGCAAGCACAATCATGGAGGAGGGGAGCTAGAGACTGGCACAGCCGTAGAGGAGCATAAGCTAGAGACTGGCACAGACGTAGCGGAGTGGAGCTAGAGGCAGGCACAACCATGGAGGAGTGGAGCTAGAGGCTGGCACAGCTGTAGAGGAGGGAAAGAGGAAAAGCTAGAGGCTGACACAGACGTGGAGAAGGGGAAGCTGGAGGCTAGCACAACCGTGGAAGAGGGGAAGCTAGAGGCTAGCACAGCCATAGAGGAGAGGAAGCTAGAGGCTGGCACAGTCATAGAGGAGGGGAAGCTAGAGGCAGGCACAACCATGGAGGAGGGGAGCTAGAGTCAGGCACAACGATGGAGGAGGGTAAGCTAGAGGCTGGCACAACCGTAGAGGAGGGGAAGCTAGAGGTTGGCACAACCATTGAGGAGGGGAAGCTAGAGGCTCGCACAGCCTTGGAGGAGGGGAAGCTAGAGGAAGGCACAGTCATGGAGGAGGGGATGCTAGAGGCTGGCACAGATGTGGAGGGAAGCTACAGACAGGCACAACCGTGGAGGAGGGGAAGCTAGAGGCAGGCACAACCATGGAGGAGGGGAGCTAGAGGCAGGCACAAGCATGGAGGAGGGGAAGCTAGAGGCTGGCACAGACATAGAGAAGGGGAAGCTAGAGGCTGGCACAAACATACGTGGAGGAAGGGAAGCTAGAGGCTGGCACAGACGTAGAGGAGGTGAGCTAGAGGCAAGCACAATCATGGAGGAGGGGAAGCTAGAGGCTGGCACAGCCGTAGAGGAGCATAAGCTAGAGACTGGCACAGACATAGCGGAGTGGAGCTAGAGTCAGGCACAACCATGGAGGAGTGGAGCTAGAGGCTGGCACAGCTGTAGAGGAGGGAAAGAGGAAAAGCTAGAGGCTGACACAGACGTGGAGAAGGGGAAGCTAGAGGCAGGCACAACCATGGAGGAGGGGAGCTAGAGGCTGGCACAGCCATGGACAAGGGGAAGCTAGAGGCAGGCACAGCCGTGGAGGAGGGGAAGATAGAGGCTGGCAAAACCATGGAAGAGGGGAAGCTAGAGGCTAGCACAGCCATAGAGGAGAGGAAGCTAAAGGCTGGCACAGTCATAGAGGAGGGCAAGCTAGAGGCAGGCACAGCCGTGGAGGAGGGGAAGCTAGAGGCAGACTCAAAAGAGGTGAAGGGAAGCTAGAGGCTGGCACAGCAATTCAGGATGGAAATTAGAGGCAGGCTGTTATGTTACGGTAGCTGAGGAGTGCAGGTAAAAAAGGAAATACACCAGAGCAGTTGGAAACTATGAGATTGCAGTACCCTGACTAACCACCGCAACTAGAGGCAGCCGTGGAGCATTCCTACGTTGGTCCTAGACGCCTCGTCACAGCCTGAGAAACTAACTACACCTAAAGATAGAAATAGGAAAGCTATCTGCCCCGGAGCAGAACCCCAAAGATAATAGAAAGCCCCCAAACATGTAATGGCGGTTAGACAAGAGGAAATACTGACACAGAAAGAAAATAGTATGAGCAAACGCTGGGGCCCAAACTATCTAAATAGAAAAGGATAGGAAGGGTACTTACTGCAATCTCAGAAAACCCTGAAAAAACACCAACACTACTAATTTCAAAATCACCTGAGATCACACGACCTCTACCACCTAAATTAGTTCTCTGGTGTAACAAAAACAAAACAGCAGCCACTGAAAAAAAACTGGAAAAAGCAAAAGTACAAAACACAGTGGCTGGACTAAACTGAGAGGGCAAAAGCCCCCGGAGGGGACCCTGAAGGCCCCCACAGAAGTGCAGGACAAAATGCAAAAATATAGCAAAAACACAAAATAAGAAATTGTCTTATCTGATAGCAGGAGATGCAGACACGACACAGCAGGCTACAAGGGAAACTGGAAAGAAGGATTCAGACCAGAACAATTGATCACCGGCAACCCTGATGGGAAAATGACTCCCTTATATAAGACCAATCAGTAACACCTGATTCCCAGTCCTCACAATCCTCACTAGTACCGCTTGTAACCACCAGAGGGAGCCTCTGCTCAGAACTCATCTCAAACCCATTCACAACAGCAGGCACAACCATGGAGGAGGGGAAGCTAGAGGCTGGCACAGCCATAGAGGGGAAGCTAGAGGCTGCCACAGCCGTGGAGGAGGAGAAGCTAGAGGCAGGCATAGCCGTGGAGGAGGGAGCTAGAGGCAGGCACAACCATGGGGGAGGGGAAGCTAGAGGCAGGCACAAACGTGGAGGAGGGGAACCTAGAGGCTGGAACAGCCTTAGAGAAGGAGAAGCTAGATGCTGCTACAGACGTGGAGGAAAGAAAGCTAGAGGCTGGCACAGCCGTGGAGTAGGGGAAGCTAGAGGCAGACTCAGAAGAGGTGGAGGGGAAGCTAGAGGCTGGCACAGCAATTCAGGAGGGAAACTAGAGGCAGGCACAACAGTGGAGGAGGGGAAGCTAGTGGCTGGCACAGCCGTGGAGGAGGGGAAGCTAGTGGCTGGCACAGCCGTGGAGGAGAGGAGCTAGAGGTTGGTACAGACGTGGAGGAGGGGAAGCTAGAAGTTGGCACAGCCATGGAGGAGGGGAAGCTAGAGGCTGGCACAGACGTGGAGGAGGGGAAGCTAGAGGTAGGCACAACCATGGAGGAGGGAGCTGGAGGCAGGCACATCCGTGGAGGAGGGGCCTAGAGGCTGACACAAACTCAGAGGAGGGGAGCTAGAGGCTGGCACAGATGTGGAGGAGGGGAGCTAGAAGCTGGCACAGCTGTGAAGGAGGGCAAGCTAGAGGCTGGCAGTTGTAGAAGAGGGGAAGCTATAGGCTGGCACAGCCATAGAGGAGGGTAAGCTAGAGGCTGGCACAGTTGTAGAGGGAAGCTAGAGGCTGGCACAGATGTGGAGGAGGGGAGCTAGAGGCTGGCACAGCAGTGGAGGAGGATAGCTAAAAACAGCACAGTCGTGGAGGAAGGGAGCTAGAGGCAGGCACAACCGTTGAGGAAGGGAAGCAAGAGGTAAGAACGGCCGTAGAGGAGGGTAAGCTTGAGGCTGGCACAGCCGTGGAGGAAGAGAGGGAGCTAGAAGCAGGCACAGCCATGGAAGAGGAGGAGGTGCTAGAGGCTGGCACAGCCATGGGGAAGGGGAGCTAGAGGCAACACAGATGTGGTAGAGGAGGGGGAGCTAGAAGCAGGCACAGTCAAAGGAATAGGGGGAGCTAGACGCTGGTGCAGCTGTGGGGGAGAAGAGATGTGGAGGAAACGGGGGAGATAGAGACATGCACAGATGTACAGGAGGAATGGGAGCTAGAGGCAGGCACAAAAGTGGAGGAAGGGGAGCTAGAGGCAGGCACAGATGTGGAGAAGGGAGAGCTAGAGGCTTGCACAGCCAAAGTGAAGCTAGAGGCAGTTACAGATATGGAGGAAAGGAAGCTAACTGCAGGCACAGATGTGTGTTGTGAATGGGCTTGAGATGAGTTCTGAGCAGAGGCTCCCTCTGGTGGTTACAAGCGGTGCTGGTCTGTCCAGTGAAGATTGTGAGGATTGGGAATCAGGTGTTACTGACTGGTCTTATATAAGGGAGTCACCTTCCCATCAGGGTTGCCGGTGATCAATTGTTCTGGTCTCAATCCTTGAATCCTGTTTCCCTTGTAGCCTGCTGTGTCGTGTCTGCATCTCCTGCTATCAGATAAGACATTTCCTTCTTTTTGTTTTTGTGCTAGATTTTTGCATTTTGTCCTGCACTTCTGTGGGGGCCTTCAGGGTCCCCTCCGGGGGCTTTTGCCCTCTCAGTTAGTTCAGCCACTGATGTTTGTACTTTTGCTTTTGGCAGTTTTTTCAGTGGCTGCTGTTTTGATTTTGTTACACCAGAGAACTAATTTAGGTGGTAGAG
Organism: Oophaga sylvatica; assembly: GCA_033576555.1. Classification (NCBI taxonomy): domain Eukaryota; kingdom Metazoa; phylum Chordata; class Amphibia; order Anura; family Dendrobatidae; genus Oophaga; species Oophaga sylvatica. Next base: position 62,323 of record JARQOD010000520.1, read on the forward strand.
GTCGTGTGATCTCAGGTGTTTTTGAAATTAGTAGAGTTGGTGCTTTTCAGGGTTTTCTGGGATTGCAGTAAGTACCCTTCCTATCCTTTTTATTTAGTTAGTTTGGGCCCCAGCGTTTGCTCATGCTATTTTCTTTCTGTGTCAGTGTTTCTTCTTGTCTAACCGCCATTACATGTTTGGGGGCTTTCTATTATCTTTGGGGTTCTGCTCCGGGGCAGATAGCTTTCCTATTTCTATCTTTAGGTGTAATTAGTTTCTCAGGCTGTGACGAGGCGTCTAGGACCAACGTAGGAACGCACCACGGCTGCCTCTAGTTGTGGTGGTTAGTCAGGGTACTGCAATCTCATAGATTCCAACTGCTCTGGTGTATTGCCTTTTTACCTGCACTCCTCAGATACCAAATCATAACAGATGTGGACGAGGAGCTAGAGGCAGGCACATCCATGGAGGAGGGTGTGCTAGAGGCAAGCACATTATGTGGAGGCAGGCACAGAGGTGGAGAAGGAAGGAGAGATAGAGGCAGGCACAGTCGTGGAGGAGGGGGGGAGCTAGAGGCAGGCACAGCCATGGAGGAGGAGGGGGAGCTAGAAGCAGGCACAGTCGTGGAGGGGGAGCTAGAGGCAGGCACAGATGTGGAGGGGGATATAGAAGCAGGAACAGATGTGGAGGAGGGGGAGCTAGAAGCAGGCACAGTCGTGGAGGACAGGGAGCTAGAGGCAGGCACAACCCTGGAGGAGGGAGAGCTAGAGGCTGGCACAGACGTGGAGGAGGGGAGCTAGAAGCTGGCACAGCTGTGAAGGAGGGCAAGCTAGAGGCTGGCAGTTGTAGAAGAGGGGAAGCTATAGGCTGGCACAGCCATAGAGGAGGGTAATCTAGAGGCTGGCACAGTTGTAGAGGGAAGCTAGAGGCTGGCACAGACGTGGAGGAGGGGAGCTAGAGGCTGGCACAGCAGTGGAGGAGGATAGCTAAAAGCAGGCACAGTCGTGGAGGAAGGGAGCTAGAGGCAGGCACAAGCGTGGAGGAAGGGAAGCAAGAGGTAAGAACGGCCGTAGAGGAGGGTAAGCTTGAGGCTGGCACAGCCGTGGAGGAAGAGAGGGAGCTAGAAGCAGGCACAGCCATGGAAGAGGAGGAGGTGCTAGAGGCTGGCACAGCCATGGGGAAGGGGAGCTAGAGGTAACACAGATGTGGTAGAGGAGGGGGAGCTAGAAGCAGGCACAGTCAAAGGAATAGGGGGAGCTAGACGCTGGCGCAGCTGTGGGGGAGAAGAGATGTGGAGGAAACGGGGGAGATAGAGACATGTGTTATGATTTGGTAGCTGAGGAGTGCAGGTAAAAAAGGCAATACACCAGAGCAGTTGGAATCTATGAGATTGCAGTACCCTGACTAACCACCGCAACTAGAGGCAGCCATGGAGCGTTCCTACGTTGGTCCTAGACGCCTCGTCACAGCCTGAGAAACTAACTACACCTAAAGATAGAAAGAGGAAAGCTATCTGCCCCGGAGCAGAACCCCAAAGATAATAGAAAGCCCCCAAACATGTAATGGCGGTTAGACAAGATGAAATACTGACACAGAAAGAAAATAGTATGAGCAAACGCTGGGGCCCAAACTAACTAAATAGAAAAGGATAGGAAGGGTACTTACTGCAATCCCAGAAAACCCTGAAAGGCACCAACTCTACTAATTTCAAAAACACCTGAGATCACACGACCTCTTCCACCTAAATTAGTTCTTTGGTGTAACAAAATCAAAACAGCAGCCACTGAAAAAACTGGAAAAAGCAAAAGTACAAACAACAGTGGCTGAACAAAACTGAGAGGGCAGAAGCCCCCGGAGGGGACCCTGAAGGCCCCCACAGAAGTGCAGGACAAAATGCAAAAATATAGCACAAACACAAAAGAAGAAAAAGTCTTATCTGTTAGCAGGAGATGCAGACACGACACAGCAGGCTACAAGGGAAACTGGAATAAAGGATTCAGACCAGAACAATTGATCACCGGCAACCCTGATGGGAAGGTGACTCCCTTATATAAGACCAGTCAGTAACACCTGATTCCCAGTCCTCACAATCTTCACTGGACAGACTAGCACTGCTTGTAACCACCAGAGGGAGCCTCTGCTCAGAACTCATCTCAAACCCATTCACAACAGACATGCACAGATGTACAGGAGGAATGGGAGCTAGAGGCAGGCACAAAAGTGGAGGAAGGGGAGCTAGAGGCAGGCACAGATGTGGAGGAGAAAGGAAAGCTAGAGGCTTGCACAGCCAAAGTGAAGCTAGAGGCAGTTACAGATATGGAAAGGAAGCTAACTGCAGGCACAGATGTGGACGAGGAGCTAGAGGCAGGCACATCCATGGAGGAGGGTGTGCTAGAGGCAAGCACATCATGTGGAGGCAGGCACAGAGGTGGAGAAGGAAGGAGAGATAGAGGCAGGCACAGTCGTGGAGGAGGGGGGAGCTAGAGGCAGGCACAGCCATGGAGGAGGAGGGGGAGCTAGAAGCAGGCACAGTCGTGGAGGGGGGGGAGCTAGAGGCAGGCACAGATGTGGAGGGGGATATAGAAGCAGGAACAGATGTGGAGGAGGGGGAGCTAGAAGCAGGCACAGTCGTGGAGGACGGGGAGCTAGAGGCAGGCACAACCCTGGAGGAGGGAGAGCTAGAAGCAGGCACAGTCGTGGAGGAGGGGGGAGCTAGAGGCAGGCACAGCCATGGAGGGGAGCTAGAAGCAGGCACAGTCGTGGAGGGGGGGGAGCTAGAGGCAGGCACAGATGTGGAGGGGGATATAGAAGCAGGAACAGATGTGGAGGAGGGGGAGCTAGAAGCAGGCACAGTCGTGGAGGACGGGGAGCTAGAGGCAGGCACAACCCTGGAGGAGGGAGAGCTAGAGGCTGGCACAGATGTGGAGTAGGAGGGGGATCTAGAAACAAGCACATATGTGGAGGAGAAGGGGCAGCTAGAGGCAGGCACAACCAAGGAGGAGGGGGGAACTAGAGGAAGGCACAGTACTGGAGGAGGGGGACCTAGAGGCTGGCACAGTCCTGGAGGAGGGGGACCTAGAGGCTGGCACAGTCCTGGAGGAGGGGAGCTAGAGGCTGGCACAGATGTGAAGGAGAAGGGGGAGCCAGAGGCAAGGCACAACCCTGGAGGAGGTAAAGCTAGAGGAAGGCACATCACGTGCAGGCAGGCACAGATGTAGAGGAGGTGGATCTAGAGGCAGGCATAGCCCTTGAGGCGGAGAGGAAGCTAGAGACAGGCACATCACATGGGGAAGGAGCTAAAGACAGACACGTACACTAAAGAAACCAGTCTCCCCTTTGGTTTTCCATCTTATTGGTGAAGCATCCAACAGGAACCATGACCACAGTTCCTGCATTACATCTGCAGTGGTGTCAAGTCCACGATACTGGTTATTACATAAGTGATTAGACTCTTGAAAACTAAGGCCAGGAAGGGACGTACCAAAGGCACCTGGGACAGTGATTTCTTCACAGCGGACAGTAGGATATCATGGGACAGCATTATCGATTCACCACAGTCATGGAGAGAAACAGCAAGTATGGAAGCGGCAGCCTGGAGAATGAAATACAGAGAAGGCAATGTGACTGCAGGAAAAACGTACACAGTGCTACTGTCAGGATGGAAGACAGTAGCAGTAATATCATAGAATCATAGAATAGTAGAGTTGGAAGGGACCTCCTGGGTCTTCTGGTCCAACCTCTGCTCAAAACAGGATTCACTAAATCATCCCAGACAGATATTGGTCCAGCCTCTGTGTGAAGACTTCCATTGAAGGAGAACTCACCACCTCTTGTGGCAGCCTGTTCCACTCATTGGTCAGCCTAACTGTCAAAAAGTTTTCTTCTAATATCTAATCTGTGTCTCCTCCATTCAGTTTCATCCCATTGCTTCTAGTCTTTCCTTGTCCAAATGAGAATAAAGATGATCCTTCACAATGTGACAGCCCTTGAGATACTTGTAGACAGCTATTAAGCCTCCTCTCAGTCTTCTTTTTTGCAGCTAAATATTTCCAGATCCTGTAACCGTTCCTCATAGGACATGGTTTGCAGACCGGACACCATTCTGGTGGCTCTTCTCTGAACTTGCTCCAGTTTGTTGATGTCTTTTTTAAAATGTGGTGCCCAAAACTGGACACAGTATTCCAGATGAGGTCTGACCAAAGAGGAGTAGAGGGCAATAATGACTTCACGTGATCTAGACTGTATGCTTCTGGTAATACATCCCAGAATTGAATTTTCCTTCTTTGCTGCTGCATCACAGTGTTGGCTCATGTTCAGTTTGTGATCTATTAGTATACACAAGTCTTTTTCACATGTGCTGTTGCTTAGCTCTATTCCTCCAATTCTGCATATGCTTTTTTCATTTTTATTGCCCAGATGTAGTACTTTGTATATATATATACACACAGAATGATGTGCAGAATGGCTGCACCCCGGAGAGGTATGGGATTACACGGTGCTGCTCTGTGTAATACACCAGGCTCTGGGATTATAGTAATTGAGAGTACCCGCTGCGTTCTGTATATACTCTGTGTTGTGGTCTATGTAATCATTGGGTGAACACAGCATTCCTTGCTGTTGTAGAGATATAAGGGTGGTGCGACCTCAAAAGTAACCCCAATCCCCAAATGCATAAAAGGGACCGAGCTGCAGGTGATGGCCATCGTGTTATCCACTTCTGAGGCAGATAGTAGCTGAAAAAAGTAATTTCTGCCTTGATAAAAAGTATGCTACCTCATTATATTGCTACTCACCAAGAGGGATGGGACATCACATGAGAGCAGAGGAAGAACAGCTACTTTCGAGGCCAAGACCCTGCAAGTAGTCAAGAAAAGGCACATGTAAGAATGGGCAAAGAAGCACAGACGAAGAGCGGGCATTGCCGAGCAAGAGAAACTTACTCAACTGGGAGACATTGCAGGCGTAAGACTAGTAGAGAGATGATTAGAAGAGACAGCTCTGCAGCGTGGACCCGAGGAGCGTCCCACAGATGGACCTAGAGAAAACAAGTAGTGAATGGTGCAACAGGAGATCTCATTACTTTGAATTCTCCTTTCTTACCTCCCCATTGATCAAGAAGATGATGTCCTGTAGCGCAGACGAGCAGCTTGCAAGTCGCTGGCATACCTCCAGACTGGCATGGCAGCAGGCATACACAACCTTGCAAAAATACAATTGTCAGTAATGTAGTCCCCAATGTGAATCCAGGATACAGAGCAATGGAGATATATTACCTTAAGCTGGCTCAGAACACAGGGAAAGTTCCCGAGTCTAGAGAGAAAGAGGAAAAGGGGTGCCCCGAATCTTTAAGCAGCTGTCCTGAGATATAGAGTGAGACCTACAGGGAAAACAAACACAATTACATTCATGAAAGGGTAGAAGGAAGCAGCAGGTAACAGAGAAGAGGGAGCAGGGCAGCGACGAGGTAAGAACAGAGGCAGTACAGAAAGAGATAAGGAGAGAGAAAAGAGAAGAAAAAAGAGCGTGTGTAAGAGTAAAGGAAACATAGGAAAGGAGGAGAGAGAGAAGAGGCAGTGCAGGAGGTAAGGAGAGAGAAGAGAAAGAAAGAGAACGTGCAAGAGAAAAGGAAACGCAGGAGATGAGGAGAGAGAGAAAAAGCAACGCAGGAAGTAAGAAGAGAAGAGAAGGAAAGAGAGGGCAAATGAAAAGGAAACACAGGAGATGAGGAGAGAGATAAGAGGTAGCACAGGAGGTAAGGAGAGAGAAGAGAAGGATAGAGAACATGCAAGAGAAAAGGAAACGCAGGAGATGAGAGAGAAGAGGCAGCGCAAGAAGTAAGGAGAGAGAAGAGAAGGAAAGAGTGAGGGCAAGAGAAAAGAGAACGCAGGAGATGAGGAGAGAGAGAAGAAGCAACGCAGGAAGTAAGAAGAGAAGAGAAGGAAAGAGAGGGCAAATGAAAAGGACACACAGGAGATGAGAAGAGAGATAAGAGGTAGCACAGGAGGTAAGGAGAGAGAAGAGAAGGATAGAGAACATGCAAGAGAAAAGGAAACACAGGAGATGAGAGAGAAGAGGCAGCGCAAGAAGTAAGGAGAGAGAAGAGAAGGAAATAGTGAGGGCGGAACCGGTACCACTACACCCTTCTGCAGAAGGGAACCGACCTCCCGCAGTAGAGCGGCAAATAGCTCGGGCTCTGACGGAATGCGAGATTGGCAAAAACTGTCTGGGGGTCGAGAAAGAAACTCTATGAAGTAGCCTGTCGACACAACCCGCGACACCCAAGCGTCCGACACATGGGAAACCCAAGTCAGTTCGAATTGGAGCAAGCGACCTCCTACTCGAGAGACCTCGAGTGAGATCCTGGCGTCAGTCCGCCTTAGCGGGCTTTTTGTCAGCTTCCCACATGTCTCGGTGGAAGCTCTGTTTACAGGGAGTGCGGGATTTCTGGGCATTCTTTTTTTTTTTTTTTTCTGAAAAAGAGGGACGACCCGGTCCCCAAGAGGGCTTACCGAACCGTCCCCTGGACCGAAAAGACCGCCGACTATTACCGGCACTAGGCCTGCCAGACGCAGAAGCCACAGCTCTTCGCTGCGGTAAAGCCGTTTCTTTTGCCTTTGCTTTGGCAATCAGCTTGTAAGCTAAGGATAGCAAACCTTGCTTGGAAACCGCGTCCCCGGTCCACTGTATAAGCCACAGTGCTCTCCTGACTGTGACCGCCGAGGATTGCGCCCTGGTATCGGGCTGCATCCTCCAACAACTTGAAAAGCCCATCTACCTCGGATAGTGGGGATCCATCTTGCCACGCCGTCCGTAGACGGTCTAACCAGCTTAGGGAAGCTTTACAAGCACACATGGACCCTAGTACTGCTCTGAATCCATGACCCGCGGCCTAGTAGATGGATTTCCGTTTCTCTGTCCAGCGGATCCTGCAGCCTCGCCTTCCCTTTAACAGGAAGTAATGAGGATTTGCTAAGCTGGGATAAAGGGACATCCACTTCAGGAGAAGGAATCCAATTATCAATCAACTCCGTCGTACACGGATACAGCGTCAGACCGTGTCCTCTGGAAACGTTTATCTGGACACCGGCGTTCCTTCTCCACTGCCCCATTAAGCTCATCCAGAGATGGCAATGTTGATCGCGACCTATGCGACTCTGAAACATCCGGGCCGACTTACCAGGACGTCTAGTTACCTCCTCAGGTAACTGTAACGCCTCCCTCATGGCTCCAATAAAAGCCTCTGTACGGCCCAAAAGAGAGGCAGAGTGCCCCTGCCGATCCTCCTTATCCGAATCGGACATCTCGCCATCTGAGTTTGAAGGGGAATCCTCCATGCCCGAGATCTCCGAGTCGCTACGCGGGAAGGATGGCACTGGTCTGTGTTGCTTCCTGCTATGAGAGGATCTAGCTGACACCCAATAACCTAGAAGGTCAGACAGGCCATCAATAGAACGAGTGAGGGCCTCCATTTTGACATCACTGACACCTCCGACTGCTGCGCTTGACGCCGTCGAGGTCTGCGTGTCAGATACGCGAGACTGATCCTGTAGCGGATCTGGGAGACGGTCCGCATCCTCACACAGTATATGGCAGGTAAAACCTGTCAGCAACTAGAACAGTGTGGTCTTTTTTTTTTTTTAAAAAAAAAAGAAAAAACGAACGCTGAAGGGTTAAAGCTCTTAAAGAGAGAGCTACCCCAGCTGTCCCCCAATTAAGGGTTAACCGCCTAAGAAGGGGTTAATGTCGCAGACTCCTCACAACCCCTGTTAATGAAAAGGGTGTGCGAATCCCAGGTGCCTCTTATGAGGTAGCAGCTGCAGGACAATGTGCCACAACAAGAACGCCAACGAGATCGCTAAAATATTGCGCTGATTTGTACATCGCAATGACCGCCAAAGTCGCTAAATAGATCGCTAACCACTTATGTGTCGTCAATGAGATCGCCCACTGTGGCAGCTACTAGCGACATTAAAACGATCACAAAAACGATCGCATTAGTATGCGTCGTTATTGTGATCGTTAGCGGGAGTGTTCAGTTGGCAGCACCTTCAAAAAGGTGCCCTGCGCTGTGGGGGTGAAGGGGTCAAGCTTCTGCCCTCAGAAAGGTAGAAGCGACTCACCCAGCTGGCCGTGGTGCAGTTTGATCCTTTCGGTCGGTCGGGGGGAGCGGAGTAGTAATGGCCGCCGCGCTAGAGGAGAGAGCCGGAAGAGAAGGGCAGGGTAAAGCGCGCGCTCAGAGCGCTTCCTGCCCGCGAAAGATGGGAAAACGCGAAGCCACGCCCCCCGCCGGCTTCAAAAAAATGGCGCGCGACTCACTCCGCTCTCGCTCCTGTCCCGCTCCCATGTCCTGCAGGCATCCACCTGCGGACAAAAGTACACAATCACCACACTAAAAAATGTAGCAGCGGCTGCCGCAGCAGCCGCTGAAGCACTCAAACACATTCAATAAAATGTTGAGTACTCACCCAGCTGAGCGCCACAGGGACCCCCAGGGATTTGTGGCGCTGTGCCCGTAGCTTCCCCCCAGGGCGGGGAACGCAGTGACCCCAGAAGCGCGGTTTGCGTCCCTGCCAGGGAAGCAATCCTCATCCCCCAGGGCCGGCAGGGTTCTGCAGGGACCACCTTACAGGGTAATACAGATCTGCCAAGGGAGAGGTGGGGGTCCAGCAGCGCTGAGACCCCGGAGACCTCTAGACCACTGGCGGTCCAAGTCTCTGTCCGACTAAAATAAAAAATAAATCTTCTGAGGAGCTGCTTCCAGCAGCGACTATCCTCTGTGACCTCAAATTTTAGACTGGAGAGCTGGAGTAGGAGGAGCCCTATATGCTGGAGGGGCCGGTCAAAATTTTTTTAATCTGAGGTGTTTCTATCCTATGTGGGCTCCGCCTACCCACTAGTAATGACTAGTGTGTCTCCCTTCCTTCATCTGCTGCTGAAAAGGAAATGCAGGAGATGAGGAGAGAGAAAAAAGGCAGCACAAGAGGTAGGGAGAGAGAAGAGAAGGAGAGAGAAAGCACAAAAGAAAACGCAGAAGATGAGAGAAAAGAGGCAATGCAGGAGATAAGGAGAGAAAAGAGAAGACAGCACATGCGAGAGAGAAAAGGAAACGCAGGAGATGGGAAGAGAGAGTAGAGGCAGCACAAGAGGTAAGGAAAGAGAATGTGCAAGAGAAAAGGAAACGCAGGAGATGAGGAGAGAGATAAGAGGCAGCGCAAGAAGGAGATAGAAGAGAAGGAAAGAGAATGTGCAAGAGAAAAGGAAAAGCAGAAGATGAGAGAAAAGAGGCAATGCAGGAGATAAGGAGAGAAAAGAGAAGACAGAGAGCGCATGCGCGAGAGAAAAGGAAACGCAGGAGATGGGAAGAGAGAGAAGAGGCAGAGCAAGAGGTAAGGAGAGAGAAGAGAAGGAAAGAGTGAGGGCAAATGAAAAGGAAACATAGGAGATGAGGAGAGAGATAAGAGGCAGCACAGGAGGTAGGGAGAGAGAAGAGGAGAGAGAAAGCACAAGAGAAAAGAAAACGCAGAAGATGACAGAAAAGAGGCAATGCAGGAGATAAGGAGAGAAAAGAGAAGAAGACAGAGAGCGCATGCGCGAGAGAAAAGGAAACGCAGGAGATGAGGAGAGAGAAGAGAAGGAAAGAGTGAGGGCAAGTGAAAAGGAAACGCAGGAGATGAGGAGAGAGAAAAGAGGCAGCGCAAGAGGTAGGGAGAGAGAAGAGGAGAGAGAAAGCACAAGAGAAAAGAAAACGCAGAAGATGACAGAAAAGAGGCAATGCAGGAGATAAGGAGAGAAAAGAGAAGAAGACACAGAGCGCATGCGCGAGAGAAAAGGAAACGCAGGAGATGAGGAGAGAGAAGAGAAGGAAAGAGTGAGGGCAAGATAAAAGAAAACAAGAGATGAGGAGAGAGAGAAGAAGCAACGCAGGAAGTAAGGAGAGAAGAGAAGGAAAGAGAGAGGGCAAGTGAAAAGGAAACACAGGAGATGAGGAGAGAAAAGAGGCAGCGCAAGAAGTAAGGAGAGAGAAGAGAAGGAAAGAGTGAGGGCAAGAGAAAAGAAAACAAGAGATGAGGAGAGAAGAAGCAATGCAGGAAGTAAGGAGAGAAGAGAAGGAAAGAGAGGGCAAATGAAAAGGAAACAGGAGATGAGGAGAAAGGTAAGAGGCAGCGCAAGAGGTAAGGAGAGAGAAAGAAAGAGTGAGGGCAAGTGAAAAGGAAACGCAGGAGTTGAGGAGAAAGATAAGAAGCAGCGCAAGAGGTAAGGAGAGAGAAGAGAAGGAAAGAGTGAGGGCATGTGAAAAGGAAATGCAGGAGATGAGGAGAGAGATAAGAGGCAGCGCAAGAGGTAAGGAGAGAGAAGAGAAGGAAAGAGTGAGGGCAAGTGAAAAGGAAACACAGGAGATGAGGAGAGAGATAAGAGGCAGCGCAAGAGGTAAGGAGAGAGAAGAGAAGGAAAGAGTGAGGGCAAGTGAAAAGGAAATGCAGGAGATGAGGAGAGAGAGAAGAGGCAGCGCAAGAAGTAAGGAGAGAGAAGAGAAGGAAAGAGTGAGGGCAAATGAAAAGGAAACACAGGAGATGAGGAGAGAGATAAGAGGCAAAGCAAGAGGTAGGGAGAGAGAAGAGAAGGAGAGAGAAAGCACGAAAGAGAAAAGGAAAAGAGGAGAGAGATGGAGAGAAGAAAGAGGCATGCAGAGATAAGGAAGAGATAAGAGAAGAAAGAGCGCAGGCGCAGAAGAGAAAGGAAACAGGGGATAGGAAGAGAGAGAGAAGAGGCAATGCAGGAGGTAAGGAAAGAGAAGGAAGAGAAGGAATGTGCAGAGAAAAGGAAACGCAGGAGATGAGAGAAAGAGGCAATGCAGAAGATAAGGAGAGAAAAGAGAAGACAGAGAGGCATAAGAGAGAAAAGGAAACGCAGGAGATGGGAGAGAGAGAAGAGGCAGCGCAAGAAGTAAGGAGAGAGAAGAGAAGGAAAGAGTGAGGCAAGAGAAAAGGAAAGCAGGAGATGAGGAGGAGAGTAAGAGGCAAAGCAAGAGAGGGAGCGAGAGAAGAAAGAGAGGAAGAGAGAGAAGAGCACAGAGAAAAGGAAAGACAGAAAGATGAGGAAGAGAAAAGGCAAGCAGGAGATAAGGAGAGAGAAGGAAGACAGAGCGATGCGCGGAGAGAAAAGGAAACCAGGGAGATGGAAGAGATGAGAAGAAGAGGCAGCGCAGGAGGTAAGGAAAGAGAAGAGAAGGAAAGAGAGAGGCAAGTGAAAAGAAACGCAGGAGATGAGGAGAGTGAAGAGGCAACCCCAAAGAAAGGAGAGAGAAAGAAGAGGAGGAAAACACAGAGAAAAGAAAATGAGGATGAGAGAGAAAAGAGGCATGCGCTAGGAGGTAAAGAGAAGAAGAGAGGCAAGTGCGGAGTGAAAAGGAAATGCAGGAGATGAAGGAGAGAGAAAGAGGCAACAAGAGGTAAGGAGAGAGAAGAGAAGGAGAGAGTGAGCAAAGAAAATGGAAATCAGGAGATGAGAGAGACAAGAGGCACAGGGATAAGGAGAGAAGAGAAGAAGAGAGCATGTGCAGAGAAAAGGAAACGCAGAGAATAGGAGAGAGATAAGAGGCAGGGAAGAGGTAAGGAGGAGAAGAGAAGGAAAGAGTGAGGGCAATGAAAAGGAAAACCAGGAGATGAGGAGAGAAGAAGCAGACAGGAAGGTAAGGAGAGAGAAGAGAAGGAAAGAGAGTGCAAATGAAAAGGAAAACGGAGATGAAGAGAGGAGAGAAGAGAGGCAAGGAAGGTAAGGAGGAGAAGAGAAGGAAAGAGTGGGCAAGTGAAAAGGAAACGCAGGAGATGAGGAGAGAGATAAGAAGCAACGCAGAAGTAAGGAGAGAGAAGAGAAGGAAGAGAGAAGGCAAAAGGAAAAGGAAAACAGGAAGAGAGAGAAAAGAGGCAATGCCAGGCGGATAAGGAGAGAAAGAGAAGAAAGAGTGCGCACAAGAGAAAAGGAAAGGCAGGAGATGAGGAGAGAGATAAGAGGCAGTGCAAGAGGTAAGGAAAAAGAGAAGGAAGAGAAAGAACAAGAGAAAAGGAAAGCAGAAGTGAGGAGAGAAAGAGGCAGTGCAGGCGATAAGGAGAGAAAGGAAGAAAGAGGGCAAGAGAGAAAAGGAAAGCAGGAGATGGGAGAGAGAAAGAGGCAGCGCAGGAGGTAAGGAAGAAAGAGAAGAAAGAGAATGTGCAAGAAAAAGGAAAACAGGAGATGAGGAGAGAGAAGAGGCAGCGCAAGAAGTAAGGAGAGAGAGAGGAAAGATGAGGGCAAGAGAAAAGGAAAGCAAGAATGAGGAGAGAGAAGAGGCAACGCAGGAGGTAAGAGAGAGAGAAGGAAAGAAAGAGAATGTGCAAGACAAAGGAAACCAGGAGATGAGGAGAGAGAAGAGGCACGCAAGGATGTAAGGAGAGAGAAGAGAAGGAAGAGAGGGCAAAGAAAAGAAACAAGAGAGATGAGAGAGAGAAGAGGCAACGCAAGGAGTAAGAGAGAGAAGAGAAGAAAGAGGGGCAAGTGAAAATGAAACAGGAGATGAGGAGAGAGAAGTAGGAGCACAGGAGGTAAGGAGAGAGAAGAGAAGGAAAGAGACGGCAAGAGAAAAGGAAATGCAGGAGATGAGGAGAGAGCTAAGAGGCAGGCAAAGAAAGGAAGAGAAAAGAATGAGTGGCAGGAAAAATATGATGCAGGAGATGGGAAGAGATAGTGCACAGGAGGAAGGAGAGGAAATGAGTAGAAAGCGCAGTAGAAAAGGAATTGCAGGGAGATGTAAGAGAAGAGGCTGCATAAAAAGCAAACACATCATGATCTGAATGTCGGTTTAAACCTTTTCTATGAGTACTTCCATGCTACGCTGATGCAGAACGTCACAGCAAGATGCCAGGACTCGAGTTACAATATGTGTAGTAACAAATGTCCTCGTGTTCGGTGCATCGGGAGCTGGTGACAAAAGAGTTCTGACGTCAGTAAAAGACGTAACAGATTTGGGGAACGCGTGATTTCACATTTCTATTAGATAACTTACTACAATGCACAGACACTGACATCTGAAGAGAAGGTGACAGCAGAGAATGACGACATATTACAGAGATTCACATTATTTTTTCAACAACATTGATTCCTGGTTCTGTACATACGAAGTATAATAACAATGAACAGACCAACACTGAGGGGAGAAGACCTGTTGTGGTGAGAGGGCAGCGGGGTCATTCTAAGCTGTGGTGAGGGGGCAGCGGGGTCATTCCAGGCTGTGGAGAGGGGGCAGCGGGGTCATTCCAGGCTGTGGTGAGGGGGCTGCGGGGTCATTCCAGGCTGTGGTGAGGGGGCAGCGGGGTTATTCCAGGCTGTGGTGAGAGGGCAGCGGGGTCATTGCAGGCTGTGGTGAGGGGGCAGCGGGGGTCATTCTAAGCTGTGGTGAGGGGGCAGCGGGGTCAATGCAGGCTGTGGTGAGGGGGCAGCGGGGTCATTGCAGGCTGTGGTGAGGGGGCAGCGGGGTTATTACAGGCTGTGGTGAGGGGGGTGCGGGGTCATTGATGGCTGTGGTGAGGGGCAGCAGGGTCATTAGAGGCTGTGGTGAGGGGGCAGCATGGTCATTGCAGGCTGTGGTGAGGGGCAGCGGGGTCATTGCAGGCTGTGGTGAGGGGGCAGCGGGGTCATTGATGGCTGTGGTGAGGGGGGCAGCGGGGTCATTGATGGCTGTGGTGAGGGGGCAGGCGTGGTCAGTGCAGGCTGTGGTGAGGGGCAGCAGGGTCATTGTTGGCTGTGGTGAGGGGGCAGCGGGGTCATTGATGGCTGTGGTGAGGGGGCAGCGGGGTCATTGATGGCTGTGGTGAGGGGGCAGCGGGGTCATTGCAGGCTGTGGTGAGGGGCAGCGGGGTCATTCCAGGCTGTGGTGAGGGGGCAGAGGGGTCATTCCAGGCTGTGGTGAGGGGGCAGCAGAGTCATTCCAGGCTGTGGTGAGGGGGCAGCGGGGTCATTCCAGGCTGTGGTGAGGGGGCAGCGGGGTCATTTCAGGCTGTGCTAAGGGCAGCGGGGTCATTGCAGGCTGTGGTGAGGGGCCAGCGGGGTCATTGCTGGCTGTGGTGGGGGCAGCGGGGTCATTCCAGGCTGTGCTGAGGGCAGCGGGGTTATTACAGGCTGTGGTGAGGGGGCAGCGGGGTAATTGCACGCTGTGATGAGGGGCCAGCGGGGTCATTGCTGGCTGTGGTGGGGGCAGCGGGGTCATTCCAGGCTGTGCTGAGGGCAGCGGGGTTATTACAGGCTGTGGTGAGGGGCCAGTGGGGTCATTCCAGGCTGTGGTGAGGGGGCAGCGGGGTCATTCCAGGCTGTGGTGAGGGGGCAGCGGGGTCATTCCAGGCTGTGGTGGGGGCAGCGGGGTTATTACAGGCTGTGATGAGGGGCCAGCGGGGTCATTCCAGGCTGTGGTGAGGGGGCAGCGGGGTCATTCCAGGCTGTGGTGAGGGGGCAGCGGGGTCATTCCAGGCTCTGGTGAGGGCAGCGGGGTTATTGCAGGCTGTGGTGAGGGGCCAGCGGGGTCATTGATGGATGTGGTGAGGGGGCAGCGGGGCCATTGCAGGCTGTGGTGAGGGGCCAGCGGGGTCATAGAGGATGTGGTGAGGAGCAGCGGGGTCACTGCTGGCTGTGGTGAGGGGGCAGCGGGGTCATTACTGGCTGTGGAGAGGGAGGGGCAGCGGGGTCATCGCAGGATGTGGTGAGGGGGGGGGTAGCAGGGTCATTGCAGGCTGTGCTGAGGCCAGCGGGGTCATTGCAGGCTGTGGTGAGGGGCAGCGGGGTCATTGCAGGCTGTGGTGAGGGGGCAGCGGGGTCATGGATGGCTGTGGTGAGGGGGCAGCGGGGTCATTGATGGCTGTGGTGAGGGGCAGCAGGGTCATTAGAGGCTGTGGTGAGGGGCAGCAGGGTCATTAGAGGCTGTGGTGAGGGGGCAGCGTGGTCATTGCAGGCTGTGGTGAGGGGGCAGCGGGGTCATTGCAGGCTGTGGTAAGGGGCAGCGGGGTCATTCCAGGCTGTGGTGTGGGGGCAGCGGGGTCATTCCAGGCTGTGGTGAGGGGGCAGCGGGGTCATTGCAGGCTGTGGTGAGGGGCCAGCGGGGTCATTCCAGGCTGTGCTGAGGGCAGCGGAGTTATTACAGGCTGTGGTGAGAGGCCAGCGGGGTCATTGCTGGCTGTGGTGCGGGGCAGCGGGGTCATTCCAGGCTGTGGTGAGGGGCAGCGGGGTCATTCCAGGCTGTGGTGAGGGGGTAGCAGGGTCATTCCAGGCTGCGGTGAGGGGCAGCGGGGTTATTGCAGGCTGTGGAGAGGGGGAAGCGGGGTCATTGATGGATGTGGTGAGGGGGCAGCGGGGTCATTGCAGGCTGTGTTGAGGGGCCAGTGGGGTCATAGAGGATGTGGTGAGGGGCAGCGGGGTCACTGCTGGCTGTGGTGAGGGGCAGTGGGGTCATTACTGGCTGTGGTGAGGGGGCAGCGGGTCATCACAGGATGTGGTGAGGGCCAGCGGGGTCATCGCAGGATGTGGTGAGGGGCAGCGGGGTCATTACAGGTTGTGGCGAGGGGCAGCAGTGTCATTGTTGGTTGTGGCGAGGGGCAGCGGGGTCATTGTAGGTTGTGGTGAGGGGCAGCGGGGTCATTGCTGGCTGTGGTGAGGGGGCAGCGGGGTTATTATAGGCTGTGGTGAGGGCAGCAGGGTCATTATAGGCTGTGGTGAGGGGCAGCAGGGTCATTGTTGGCTGTGGTGAGGGGCAGCGGCGTCATCGCAGGATGTGGTGAGGGGCAGCGGCGTCATCGCAGGATGTGGTGAGGGGCAGCGAGGTCATTACAGGTTGTGGTGAGGGGCAGCAGGGTCATTGTTGGTTATGCTGAGGGGCAGAGGGGTCATTGTTGGTTGTGGTGAGGGGCAGCGGGGTCATTGCTGGCTGTGGTGAGGGGGGCAGCGGGGTATAGGCTGTGGTAAGGGGCAGCAGGGTAATTGTTGGCTGTGTTGAAGGGGAAGCGGGGTCATTACAGGCTGTGATGAGGGGACGGCAGGGTCATTGCCGGCTGTGGTGAGGGGCCAGCTAGGTCATTGAAGTCGGTGGTGAGGGGGCAGGGGGGTCATTGTTGGCTGTGGTGAGGGGCAGAAGGGTCATTGTTGGTTGTGGTGAGGGGCAGCGGGGTCATTGCTGGCTGTGTTGAGGGGGCAGCGGGGTCATTATAGGCTGTGGTGAGGGGCAGCAGGGTCATTGCTGGTTGTGGTGAGGGCAGCGGGGTCATTGTTGGTTGTGGTGAGGGGCAGCGGGTTCATTGCTGGCTGTGGTGAGGGGGCAGCGGGGTCATTATAGGCTGTGGTGAGGGGCAGCGGGGTCATTGTTGGTTGTGGTGAGGGGCAGCGGGGTCATTACAGGCTGTGATGAGGGGGCGGCAGGGTCATTGCAGGCTGTGGTGAAGGGGCAGTGGGGTCATTGTTGGCTGTGGTGAGGGGCAGAGGGTCATTACAGGCTGTGATGAGGGGCAGCGGGGTCATTACAGGCTGTGATGAGGGGGCAGCGGGGTCATTGCAGGCTGTGGTGAGGGGGCAGCGGGGTCATTCCAGGCTGTGGTGAGGGGTCAGCGGGGTTATTGCAGGCTGTGGTGAGGGGGAAGCGGGGTCATTACAGGCTGTGATGAGGGGTCAGCGGGGTCATTGCAGCCTATGGTGAGGGGCCAGCTGGGTCATGGCAGTCGGTGGTGAGGGGGCAGCGGGGTCATTACAGGCTGTGATGAGGGGGCAGCGGGGTCATTGCAGTCGGTGGTGAGGGGGCAGCGGGGTCATTGTTGGCTGTGGTGAGGGGCAGCGGGGTCATTACAGGCTGTGATGAGGGGGCAGCGGGGTCATTACAGGCTGTGATGAGGGGGCAGCAGGGTCATTACAGGCTGTGATGAGGGGGCAGCGGGGTCATTGTTGTCTGTGGTGAGGGGGCAGCGGGGTCATTACAGGCTGTGGTGAGGGGCCAGCGGGGTCACTGCAGTCGGTGGTGAGGGGGCAGCGGGGTCATTGTTGTCTGTGGTGAGGGGTAGCGGGGTCATTACAGGCTGTGGTGAGGGGCAGCGGGGGTCATTGCAGTCGGTGGTGATGGGGCAGCGGGGTCATTACAGGCTGTGGTGAGGGGCCAGCTGGGTCATTGCAGTAGGTGGTGAGGGGCAGCGGGGTCATTACAGGCTGTGATGAGGGGGCAGCGGGGTCATTGCAGTCGGTGGTGAGGGGGCAGCGGGGTCATTGCAGTCGGTGGTGAGGGGCAGCAGGGTCATTACAGGCTGTGATGAGGGGCAGCGGGGTCATTACAGGCTGTGATGAGGGGGCAGCGGGGTCATTGCAGGCTGTGATGAGAAGCCAGCTGGGTTATTGCAGTCAGTGGTGAGGGGCAGTGGGGCCATTGTTGGCTGTGGTGTGGGGCAGCGGGGTCATTACAGGCTGTGATGAGGGGGCAGCGGGGTCATTACAGGCTGTGATGAGAAGCCAGCTGGGTTATTGCAGTCCGTGTGAGGGGGCAGTGGGGCCATTGTTGGCTGTGGTGTGGGGCAGCGGGGTCATTACAGGCTGTGATGAGGGGGCAGCAGGGTCATTACAGGCTGTGATGAGGGGCCAACTGGGTCATTGCAGTCGGTGGTGAGGGGGCAGCGGGGTCATTGTTGGCTGTGGTGAAGGGCAGCGGGGTCATTACAGGCTGTGATGAGGGGGCAGCGGGGTCATTGCAGGCTGTGATGAGAAGCCAGCTGGGTTATTGCAGTCGGTGGTGAGGGGGCAGTGGGGCCATTGTTGGCTGTGGTGTGGGGCAGCGGGGTCATTACAGGCTGTGATGAGGGGGCAGCGGGGTCATTACAGGCTGTGATGAGAAGCCAGCTGGGTTATTGCAGTCAGTGGTGAGGGGGCAGTGGGGCCATTGTTGGCTGTGGTGTGGGGCAGCGGGGTCATTACAGGCTGTGATGAGGGGGCAGCAGGGTCATTACAGGCTGTGATGAGGGGCCAACTGGGTCATTGCAGTCGGTGGTGAGGGGGCAGCGGGGTCATTGTTGGCTGTGGTGAAGGGCAGCGGGGTCATTACAGGCTGTGATGAGGGGGCAGCGGGGTCATTACAGGCTGTGATGAGGGGGCAGCAGGGTCATTGCAGGCTGTGATGAGGGGGCAGCGGGGTCATTACAGGCTGTGATGAGGGGGCAGCGGGGTCATTGCAGGCTGTGATGAGGGGGCAGCGGGGTCATTGCAGGCTGTGATGAGGGGGCAGCGGGGTCATTGCAGGCTGTGATGAGGGGGCAGCTGGATCATTGCAGTCGGTGGTGAGGGGCCATTGCAGGCTTTACATTTTTCTAAAGAGATGAGTTTTCAAGTTACATCTGAAGGTGAAGAAAGTCGGAGACAATCAGACTTTTTTATGTTTGAGGATGGAAACGCTCGGGAGAAGTCTTAGACGCGATTGGGTGAGGAATCTACGAGAGCAGTGGATAGAAGGTCATGTGAGCACCGGAGATAATGTGTGGGGGGTATGAGAGTTTAGTTTGGAGATGTATGGAGGAGACAGATTATTATAGGCATTCTGTGGGTCATTGTTAGTAGTTTAATCCCTTAATGACTGTGCCAAAATTTTGAAATCTGACCAGTGTCACTTCATGAGCTAATAACTCTGGAACGCTTAAAGGGAATCTGTCACCCTAAATTGGCGGGATATTTAAATGATGGCAGTCAGGTCAGATGGGCAGTGTTTTGGGTACTTGCCTTAACATGTTGTTCGCCGCTGTCTCCATTATTTCTGGGAATTGTAGTCGTTGCCCTCCATATAACGCGCCTGCGCATTGCAATCTGCGGGCAAAGCATACTGGCGTGCGCAATTCAAGATTGCAATGGCGGTGTTATATGGAGGCAACGATACATTCCAGGATATGCGCACGAACTGTTAGGCAAGTACAGAACACCCATCTGACTGCTGCCATCTTAATCGCATTGGGTGAGATTCTTTAACGATCATGATCTCAGATGTGTTTGTGGCATATTGTACTTTATGGTAGTGTTAACAGTTGTTCGAGATGATTTGCGTTTATTTGTGAAAATATTGGAAATTTGGCAATTTTCAAACTTTTAATTTTTATGTCCTTAAATCAGAAAGTTATGTTTCAAAAAATCATTAATAAATAACATTTCCCACATGTCTACTTTACATCAGCACAATTTTTTAAACAGTTTTTTGTTAGTAAGTTATAAGGGTTAAAAGTTGACCAGCAATTTCTAATTTTTCCAACAAAATTTACAAAACCATTTTTTAGGGACCACCTCACATTTGAAGTTACTTTGAGGGGCCTATATGACAGCGAAAATTCCGAAAAAGTGACACCATTTTAAAAACTGCACCTTGGTACTCAAAACCATTTTCAAGGAGTTTATTAACCATTCTTTTGCTTCACAAGAACTAAAGCAATGTGGAAGGAAAAAATGAACATTTAATTTTTTTCACCAAAATTTTACTTTAGCTCCAAATTTGTTCCTTTCACAAAAGTAACTGGAAAAAATGGACCCTAAAAGTGGTTGTGCAATTTGTACTGAGTACACCGATACCCCATATGTGGGGGAAATCCACTGTTTTGGCGCATGGTGACATTTTGGAACGCATAGATGGAATGATCTGCATGTGTCATGTCGCTTTTTGAGAGCCCCTGATGTGCCTAAACAGTGAAAAACCCGCACAAGTGACCCCATTTTGGAAACTACACACTCAAGGCTTTTATCCAGGGGTATAATGCGCATTTTGAACCCACTGGTACTACACAGAATTTGATAACATTAGGTCATCATATTGAACATTTTTATTTTTTTTCGCAAAAATGTTGTTTCAGCCCCAAATTTGTAATTTTCACAATGAATAACAGGAGAAAACGGACCCATAATGTATTACATAATTTGTCCCAAATAACACTATACCCCATATGTGGTCAAAAACTTCTGCTTGACACATGGCAGGGCTAGGAAAGGAAATTGTGCGATTTGCCTGGGATAAAATGTGAATGCCATGTCGCATATGAAGAGCCCCTGACATGTGAAAAAAAGCAGAACCCCCCCACAAGTGTCCCCATTTTGGAACTAGACCCCTCAAGCAAGGTAACTCACAGAAATTTATAAAATTGAGATGTGGAAATATGACATTTTAGTGGTAAAAATTTAATTTTTGTATTTGCTGCAAATTTGTCAGGTACACAAGAGTTAATAGGTGAAACTGGACCCCTCAATTTATTGTGCAATAATAATAATCCGACAGGATTTACTGTTAGGCCACAAGTCTGGGCTGAGAAGGAATCAGCTATTTGGCTTTTTGGAGCACAGATTTTGCTAGAATAGCTTGCAAGCGACATTTGCGGAGCCCCGGAGGTGCAAGAAAAGCAGAAAAAAACAAAAGTGACTCCACTGTAGATACTGCGCCCCTCAATGAATTAATCTAGGGGCTGCAGTGACTATTTTGTATCATCCATGCCAGGCTTTATTATGGAGAATTGCAAACCTGCCAATCTAGTACCCATACATTGTGTCCCCATATATTGTAGTGCCCCCATACATTGTGTCCCAATATATTGTAGTGCCCCATACATTGTAGTGCCTCAATATATTGTGTCCCCATATAATGTAGTGCCCCCATACATTGTAGTCCCCATATATTGGGAGTCCCCCATACATTGTGCCCCATATATTGGAGAGTCCTCATACATTGTGTCCCCATATATTGTAGTGCCCCCATACATTGTAGTGCCTCAATATATTGTGTCCCCATATAATGTAGTGCCCCCATACATTGTGTCCCCATACATTGTAGTGCCCCCATATATTGTAGTGCCCCATACATTGTAGTGCCCTCATACATTGTGTCCCCATACATTGTAGTGCCCCCATACATTGTGTCCCCATACATTGTAGTGCCCCCATACATTGTGTCCCCATATATTGGAGAGTCCACATACATTGTGTCACCATATATTGTAGTGCCCCCATATATTGGAGAGTCCCCATACATTGTGTCCCCATAAATTGTAGTGCCCCCATACATTGTAGTGCCTCAATATATTGTGTCCCCATATAATGTAGTGCCCCCATACATTGTGTCCCCATACATTGTAGTGCCCCCATATATTGTAGTGCCCCCATACATTGTAGTGCCCCCATACATTGTAGTGCCCTCATACATTGTGTCCCCATATATTGTAGTGTCCCCATATATTGTAGTGCCCCCATACATTGTAGTGCCTCCATATATTGTGTCCCCATATAATGTAGTGCCCCCATACATTGTAGTGCCCCCATACATTGTGTCCCCATATATTGTAGTGCCCCCATATATTGGAGAGTCCCCATACATTGTGTCCCCATATATTGTAGTGCCCCCATACATTGTAGAGCCTCCATATATTATGGCGCCCCCATACATTGTGTCCCCATACAGTGTAGAGCCACCATACATTGCGCATACTCGTGCTTCTGACGATATGCACCCGTAAATTAAGTGCCTTTTCTCCATTACAATGCATACATTGCCCTACATGTAGCTCATACTGACATTGTGCACCATACAGTGTTAGCCATTAGTACGCCCCTACATGTAACTCCATACTGTACATTGTGTCCCCATACAGTGTTTAGCCTCATATATTGTAGCGCCCCACAGTGTAGAGCTCCCATTCTCATTGCAGAGATCATATGGTTGCTAAGGGGGGGGGGGTCTTGTGACCCCCTTGCAACAACTTAAGTACTGCGATTGACAGTAGTATTTAAGGGGTTAATCTGCCCTGATCAGTTGCACCCACCACCCCAATCAATGCCTATTCTACCACCTCCATCACTTCCTCCTCCCCAGCACCCCCATTATTGCCCTTTCCACCACAACCATCACTGCCTTTTCCCCACCACCCCATCATTGCCAATTCCACCACCTCCATCTTTGCTTTCTCCCCCACCACCAGATAACTGTCCTTTCCACCACCTCCATCATTGCTTCCTCCCCCACCACTCCCATCATTGCCCTTTTCACCACCTCCATCATTGCTTTCTCTGCCACCACTCCCATCATTGCCTTCTTCCCCACCACCCCATCAATGCCCATTCCACCACCTCCATCATTTCCTCCTCTCCCAACATCCCATCATTGCCCATTCTACCACCTCAATCATTTTCTCCTCCACCCCATTATTGCCCTTTCGACCACCTACATCATTGTCCTTTTCACCACCTCCATCATTGCCCATTCCACCACCTCCATCATTCCCATTCTACCACCTCCATCATTTCCTCCTCCCCACCACCCCATTATTGCACTTTCGACCACCATCATTGTCCTTTTCACCACCTCCATCATTGCCTTCTCCCCTACCATCACCATTGCCCATTCCACCACCTCCATAATTTCCTCCTCCCTCACCCTCCCATTATTGCTCTTTCCACCACCCCATCATTGCCCTCTCCATCACCCTCATCATTGCCTTCTCCCCATCACCCCCATCATTGCCCTCTCCTCCACCTACACAGACACAGCACCATTCACCTCTTTGCACGTTCCCCCGCAGCGCTATGCAAACACGCACACACACACACCACCACTCATCTCTACACACACAGCACCTCTCCACACACTCTCCCGCAGCCACAGCATCACCGTCGTCAGAAGCTTCCTCTCACTGGAACAGTGGCCGCGGCGCTGAATGATGATGTCATCCAGCCTTGCCGCTGACTGCTGTGTGAGAGACAGGAAGTGCGGGCAGGAAGCAGGACGGATTGCTGCAGCTCCGCTGCCATTTTCTCTTGCAGGCAGCGGAGCTGCAGGGATCTCACCCTGCCCGCTGCACATGAGGGCAATCTGGCCAGAGGCCCACAGGAGCCTCGGGGCAGGATAAACAGGTCAGATTGCCCTCATTATTAGCCGCCCTGCAGGGGCCATCCCAGAGCCTCTGGGCCCCGATGCAGCCGCACCACCACGGCCGTTGTGGTCCGACTCTGGCGGGCCCCCTCACCCCTTGGGGCCCCACAGCAGTCGCGTGGTACGCCACTGGTTACCACCTAGTTTTCCGCCATAACTCAACTGGGCAACTGCCTCCTGCAGTATGTTCCTAACAAGGCTTGCTTCTGCTGAGGAAAAAGTGTGGACCCTGTAAAACACAGATACCCAAGCAGATGGTTTACAGAGCTGCAAAGACAACAGTGTGCCCTAATCCTAAATAGGACCACCATGGCCTTAGCACTATTGGCCTGGATAATACCAGTCTTGATCCAGAGGACAATGGTAGGTTTAGAAGCGGCCTGATCCCTACGAGGGACTTTGGTATAATAAACAAGGAATAAGTACACCTGAAGGAGGCAGTGCCGATAAATAGAACCTTATGTTTCTAACAACGTTCAACCTTTGCAGAGTCTCCCCAGTAGGAGGAGATGGTACTGGAAAAAAGGAAGGGAAAAAAATATCTTCATTAAGGTGAAAACTGGAGATCACCTTCGGGAGAAAAGACGGAAGTGGCCGCAACACTATCTTATCCTGATGACAAATAAGGTAAGGAGCATGACAAGACAGAGTCACAAGCTCAGAGACCCTCCTAATAGAAATGACAGCTATAAGGACAGATAACATATAAAACAGAAAAGTGTAGAGACCTCTCTGATAGGCTCAAAAAGTGGAGACTGAAAAGCCTCCAAAACAAGATTCAGATCCCAAAGATCCAGAGGAGACCGATAGGGTGGTCTAATGTGTGCCACCCCTTTGATAAAAGTCTTAACCTGAGGTTTAGATGCTAAATCCCTCTGAAACAGAATAGCCACCTGTCCCTTGAGGGAGTTACACATGTGGTCAAAATTGTTGGTACCCCTCATTTAATGACAGAAAAACCCACAATGGTGACAGAAATAACTTGAATCTGACAAAAATAATAATAAATCCAAAATCTATGAAAATGAACAAATGTAAGTCAGTCATTGCTTTTCAGCCATGCTTCCAGAGAATTTTTTTTAAAAATAAAACGAATGAAATAGGCCTGGACAGAATTGATGGTACCCCTAAAAATAATGAGACAAAAGGGTCATGTTAAATCGCAGTGTGTCCACTAATTAGCATCACAGCTGTCTACAATCTTGGAATCAGTGAGTGGCCTTTATAGAGGCTACAGATACTCACTGTGCTGTTTGGAGACATGATGTGCATCACACTCAACATGGACCAGAGGAAGCAAAGGAAAGAGTTGTCTCAGGAGATTAGAAAGAATCACTGACTGGGTGGATCAGGGAAATGCTGTAGATATAGTATATCTTGACTTCAGCAAAGCATTTGACAAAGTATCTCACACCATCCTTATTGAAAAAATGACTAAGTATGGAATGGACAAGGTAACTGTTAGGTGGATTCATAACTGGCTTAGTATCGGACCAAAAGAGTTGTCATAAATGGCTGCACATCCAGTTGGAAGAATGTCTCAAGTGGGGTACCACAGGATTCTGTTCTGGGCCCTGTATTGTTCAACATTTTTATTAATGATTTAGATAAAATAATTGAGGGTACATTGATTAAATTTGCTGATGACACAAAGCTAGGAGGGATAGCTAATACTGGAGAAGAGAGAGAGAGATGATTCAAAAAGATATAAATTGGAGCAGTGGGCAGCAACTAACAGAATGGTTTTGTCATGGGTGTATCGCCACGAGGATCGTACCGATTACACACTCTGACTTCTCACAGCTGAGTTGCTGTTTCTTTGTGTTTGGTAATGAGGGAGTTAATTTTACCTAGCTCTTTGCTAAGACTAGGTCCAGCCTCGCCCGGCTGCTTTTGATTACAGGTCCTTCTCAAAAAATTAGCATATAGTGCTAAATTTCATTATTTTCCATAATGTAATGATTAAAATTAAACTTTCATATATTTTAGATTCATTACACACCAACTGAAATTTTTCAGGTCTTTTATTGTTTTAATACTGATGATTTTGGCATACAGCTCATGAAAACCCAAAAATCCTGTCTCAAAAAATTAGCATATTTCATCCGTCCAATAAAATAAAAGTGTTTAAAACAAAATAAAAAAAACCCCATCAAATAATAATGTTCAGTTATGCACTCAATACTTGGTCGGGAATCCTTTTGCAGAAATGACTGCTTCAATGCGGCGTGGCATGGAGGCAATCAGCCTGTGGCACTGCTGTGTTATGGAGGCCCAGGATGCTTCCATAGCGGCCTTAAGCTCATCCAGAGTGTTGGGTCTTGCGTCTCTCAACTTTCTCTTCACAATATCCCACAGATTCTCTATGGGGTTCAGGTCAGGAGAGTTGGCAGGCCAATTGAGCACAGTAATACCATGGTCAGTAAACCATTTACCAGTGGTTTTGGCACTGTGAGCAGGTGCCAGGTCGTGCTGAAAAATGAAATCTTCATCTCCATAAAGCATTTCAGCCGATGGAAGCATGAAGTGCTCCAAAATCTCCTGATAGCTAGCTGCATTGACCCTGCCCTTGATGAAACACAGTTGACCAACACCAGCAGCTGACATGGCACCCCACACCATCACTGACTGTGGGTACTTGACACTGGACTTCAGGCATTTTGGCATTTCCTTCTCCCCAGTCTTCCTCCAGACTCTGGCACCTTGATTTCCGAATGACATGCAAAATTTGCTTTCATCAGAAAAAAGTACTTGGGACCACTTAGCAACAGTCCAGTGCTGCTTCTCTGTAGCCCAGTGCTGCTTCTCTGTTTCTGGTTCAAAAGTGGCTTTACCTGGGGAATGCGGCACCTGTAGCCCATTTCCTGCACACGCCTGTGCACGGTGGCTCTGGATGTTTCTACTCCAGACTCAGTCCACTGCTTCCGCAGGTCCCCCAAGGTCTGGAATCGGTCCTTCTCCACAATCTTCCTCAGGGTCCGGTCACCTATTCTCGCTGTACAGCGTTTTCTGCCACATTGTTTCCTTCCAACAGACTTCCCATTGAGGTGCCTTGATACAGCACTCTGGGAACAGCCTAATTGTTCAGAAATTTCTTTCTGGGTCTTACCCTCTTGCTTGAGGGTGTCAATGATGGCCTTCTGGACATCAGTCAGGTCGGCAGTCTTACCCATGATGGCGGTTTTGAGTAATGAACCAGGCAGGGAGTTTTTGAAAGCCTCAGGAATCTTTTGCATGTGTTTAGAGTTAATTAGTTGATTCAGAAGATTAGGGTAATAGCTCGTTTAGAGAACCTTTTCTTGATATGCTAATTTTTTGAGACAGGATTTTTGGGTTTTCATGAGCTGTATGCCAAAATCATCAGTATTAAAACAATAAAAGACCTGAAAAATTTCAGTTGGTGTGTAATGAATCTAAAATATATGAAAGTTTAATTTTAATCATTACATTATGGAAAATAATGAAATTTAGCACTATATGCTAATTTTTTGAGAAGGACCTGTATGTTCTAATTAGATTCCTTCATATACCTGCCAGTCTGCTTGTTAGATGCCGGTGAAAGCATTCATGTAGTCTAGCAGACTGGATCGGTTCTGAGAATACTTAAGCTAAGAGTTCCTTAGTTGTTTTTACTCTTATAGCTTATAGTTTATCTCTGAGACCTTAGGTGTTCCTACTGTGTGTGAGTGTTGTATGTAAGACTTTATTTACGTTATTTCTTGTATGTCTTTCTGTTCATTAACCGTTACCTGTTCATTCCCTTTGGTGGTAATCAGGGTCCTTCTTAGGACTAGATTACAGTTGGCAGGGATTGATAGGAGACAGGGTTTACGCTGGTAGCCTGGACCTCTGTACCTTTAACAGTACCTCCAGGTAGAGGGATTAGTTAGGACCCCAGTTTAGGGTCAGCATAGACCCCGGTCACCCTCTAGCCGGAGACAGCGTATAACGAATTCCGTATTGACCCACTGGACATTCTGTCAGGTAATTCTATGTTATCATATATCTATGCGCATGTTATATAGTATGTTGCCCTTTTGATATAGCTTTCTATGCTCCTGAATGCATCATATATATTGCTTTTTTAATGGTATGAAAACCCCAGCTTTCTATGCTCCTGAATGCATCATATATATTGCTTTTTTAATGGTATGAAAACCCCAGCTTTCTATGCTCCTGAATGCATCATATATATTGCTTTTTTAATGGTATGAAAACCCCAGCTTTCTATGCTCCTGAATGCATCATATATATTGCTTTTTTAATGGTATGAAAACCCCAGCTTTCTATGCTCCTGAATGCATCATATATATTGCTTTTTTAATGGTATGAAAACCCCAGCTTTCTATGCTCCTGAATGCATCATATATATTGCTTTTTTAATGGTATGAAAACCCCAGCTTTCTATGCTCCTGAATGCATCATATATATTGCTTTTTTAATGGTATGATTTGCTCACCCATCTTCCTGTGCACATAATTGTACTCCATACTTCTTATCTTCACCACACATCTGAGTGGTCTGTGTAACACCTACCCCCTTTTATGACCTTTCCTTAACTCTGTGCATTTGGCCTGAGCAATCCCAGCCCACTTCCCAATCACACCTGATTGCCCTTAGCTGCATTATTTAGTCAGTGCAATGGGTCTGCTCCAGACTTTAGTCTGCTCCACATATTTCAAATCCCATATTTCAAATTACAGATTTCTAATTACGCTACTGTGAATTAGACTAGAATTTGACTGGAATTTGGCTGCAAGGTAACAGATTCTAAAACCACTATGTTTCATTTTCTTATCACTTTCACCCCCATCCTCCTTTCTTTCTTCCTATCCCCTGTAATCCCCCCACCTAGTAAGGAATTAGTCATTTCCCCCTCCATTCTCTCCAGCCATCTCACCTTTCCCACAGAACTGTTCCTCCACATACAATCCTTTTCACCAAGACACACACGGCCACACCATGGCTTATCCTGCTCCCACCTTCTAACGCTCTGTCTGCTACTCCTCATCGCTGGCGATGTATCCCCAAATCCTGGCCCTCCTCATCACATCCCCACACTCATTTCTAACACCCTGCCACGATCTTCCACACGTTTTTGCAACCCTGTCAACCTCATACCTATCCATCCACACCCCCCTCCCCCAGTCCCCCTACCCGGAGCACTATGGAACGCACGCTCCGTCTGCAATAAACTGTCATTTGTCCACGACCTCTTTATCACCAACAAACTCTCCTTCCTTGCCATCACTGAAACCTGGCTCACCCCCTCTGACACAGCCTCTCCAGCTGCGCTCTCCTATGGCGGACTTCATCTTTCTCACACCCCTCGCCCCAGCAACAAACGTGGTGGAGGAGTTGGCTTACTCCTGTCTGATACCTGCTCCTTTACCCCTATTCAAATTCCACCCTCCGCTGCTATTCCCTCGTTCGAAGTGCACTCCGTCCGCATCTATTCCCCCTCCAACCTCCAGCTGGCTGTCATCTACCGCCCCCCGGAACTAGCCATCTCCACCTTTCTCGACCACTTCACCACCTGGCTACTCCATTTCCTCTCTGCTGACATCCCCACCATCATTATGGGCGACTTCAACATCCCCATTGACACTTCCACCCCGGCAACCTCTAAACTTCTTTCGCTCACAGCTTCCCTTGGCCTCACTCAATGGTCCTCTGTGGCCACTCACAAAGGCGGTCACACGCTGGACCTTATCTTCACCCGTCTCTGTTCCCTCACTAATCTCACTAACTCCCCACTCCCCCTGTCTGACCACAACCTACTGACATTCTCTTCCCTCTCCTCTGTTAGTACGCATCCCCCACTCCACAAACTCACCCACCCTCGCAGAAATCTCAAACACCTCAATTTACAATCGCTCTCTGAGTCCCTCCTCCCTCTCACAGACATAGCCTCACTTAATGACACAGATGCTGCTGCCACATTTTATAACACCACAATAAAAACCACACTTGATTCGGCCGCCCCCCTCATGCAGAGCAAAACTCGTACAATCAACAGGCAGCCATGGCTGACCGGCCTGACCAAAGAACTGAGACGGGCTTCCAGGGTTACCGAGCGGAGATGGAAGAGAACCCACTCCATCGAGCACTTCAACGCATACAAGCAGTCCCTTGCCAGCTTCAAGTCCACGCTCTCTGCCGCAAAACAAACTTACTTTGCATCTCTCATATCCTCCCTGTCTCACAACCCTAAACAGCTCTTCAACACTTTCAATTCTCTACTCCATCCCACAGCACCTCCTCCCTCTCCTCTCATTTCTGCCGAAGACTTTGCCTCCTTCTTTAAGCAAAAGATTGATACTATCAGAGAAGGCTTTGGCCCGCAGCCCCCAATGCCCTCTTAGCCACTCAGCCCTGTTCTTCCAAAACCAGCTTCACCACCATGACAGAAGATCAGCTCTCCACTCTCCTGTCAAGATCACACCTCACCACTTGCGCGCTTGACCCACTCCCGTCCCACCTCATCCCTAACCTTGCCACAGTCTTCATCCCTACTCTCACACACCTCTTCAACCTTTCACTTACAAATGGTGTCTTTCCTTCATCCTTCAAACATGCCTCAATCACCCCGATCCTCAAAAAGCCCTCCCTCGACCCATCCTCAGCGTCTAGCTATCGCCCGATATCTCTTCTCCCCTTCGCCTCAAAACTACTGGAACAGCATGTATATCTTGAACTGTCCTCCCACCTTTCCTCCTGCTCCCTCTTTGACCGGTTACAATCAGGCTTTCGACCGCATCACTCAACTGAAACTGCCCTAACTAAAGTCACCAACGACCTACTAACCGCCAAGAGCAAGCGACACTACTCTGTCCTCCTTCTCCTGGACCTATCTTCTGCCTTTGACACCGTAGACCATTCCCTCCTCCTACAGATTCTCTCATCTCTTGGCATCACAGACTTGGCCCTATCCTGGATCTCATCATACCTAACAGACCGAACTTTTAGTGTCTCCCTCTCACACACCACCTCCTCACCTCGCCCCCTGTCTGTCGGTGTTCCCCAAGGCTCAGTCCTAGGACCCCTACTCTTCTCCATCTACACCTTCGGCCTGGGACAGCTCATACAATCCCATGGCTTGCAGTATCACCTCTATGCCGATGACACGCAGATCTACCTATCTGGACCTGACCTCACCTCCCTACTGACCAAAATCCCACAGTGTCTGTCTGCTATCTCAGCCTTCTTTTCTGCTCGCTTTCTCAAACTGAACATGGACAAAACAGAATTCATCATCTTTCCCCCACCTCATTCTACCCCTCCACCGGCCTATCCATCAATGTCAATGGCTGCTCGCTTTCCCCAGTCCCACATGCTCGGTGCCTTGGGGTGATCATCGACTCTGCCCTCTCTTTCAAACCACATATCCAAGCCCTCGCCACCTCCTGCCGCCTCAAACTCAAAAATATTTCCGGATACGCTCATTCCTCAACCATGAAACCACAAAAACACTAGTGCACGCCCTTATCATCTCCCGCCTCGACTACTGCAACCTCCTACTGTCTGGCCTCCCCTCTAGCACTCTGGCACCACTCCAGTCCATCCTACACTCTGCTGCACGACTAATCCACCTGTCTTCCCGCTATTCCCCAGCCTCCCCACTATGCCAGGCCCTTCACTGGCTTCCTATTGCCCAGAGGCTCCAGTTCAAAACCTTAACCATGGCATACAAAGCCATCCACAACCTTTCTCCTCCATACATCTGTGACATGGTCTCCCGCTACCTACCTACACGCAACCTTCGATCCTCTCAAGATCTCCTTCTCGACTCCCCCCTCATCTCTTCTTCCCACAACCGCATACAAGACTTCTCCCGGGCTTCCCCCATACTCTGGAACTCCCTGCCGCAAAACATCAGACTTTCACCAACAACGGAGACCTTCAAGAAAAACCTGAAGACCCACCTGTTCCGACAAGCCTACAACCTGCAATGATCCTCAGTCTACTGAACCATCGCACGACCAGCTCTACCCTCTCCTAGTGTATTCTCACCCATCCCTGTAGACTGTGAGCCCTCGCGGGCAGGGTCCTCTCTCCTTCTGTACTTGTGTGTCCCTTGTCTAGCACATGTTTATTGTATCTGTCTATATTTTTCCCTTTTCATATGTAAAGCGCCATGGAATAAATGGCGCTATATAAATGATATAATAATAATAATAATAATAATTACTGTCATCACATATATATATCTGCTATACAGCGTGACATTTTCACCGGCCCATACTAAGGATTCTCCCCAGCTGTCATGGATCCAGTAGCCCAGCTAGCCCGGCAGTTGCAGGGGTTGTCCATGGAGTTTGCAGACATTAAGTCCAAGGTTTTGTCCCCCCCGGAGCAAACCAGATCTGAACCTAAGGTTGCTCTCCCGGACAGGTTCACTGGTGGGCGGGACAAATTTTTTACTTTCCGGGAGGCATGTAAATTGTACTTTCGGCTGCGGCCTCGGTCATCTGGGAGTGAAGAGCAGAGGGTGGGAATTGTTATCTCGCTCTTACAAGGGGACCCTCAATCTTGGGCGTTCTCTATTCCTCCAGGCTCCCCAGATCTCCAGTCAGTGGATCGATTTTTTACTGCCCTGGGTCTGGTATATGATGATCCGGATCGAGTTTCCCTTGCTGAAACAAAGTTACGTAAAATACGGCAAGAAAATCGTCCAGCGGAGGAATATTCTTCTGAGTTCCGTAGATGGGCAACAGATACTCAGTGGAATGACCCGGCTCTTAGGAGCCAGTTTTGTCAAGGGTTGTCTGACAAATTAAAAGATGTGTTGGCTCAGTATGATTCTCCTCCATCACTGGAGGCTGCTATGGCCCTCGCTATTCGCATTGATAGACGAATTTGGGGAAGACGCGAGGTAACTCCGCCTCCCGTGATGACTCCACCTACTACTAAGGTCCCTTATACTGAGGTTCCCTGGTCTGTTCTGAGGAACCCATGCAGTTGGGAGGGACATCTTTTTGTAGGAGGGAATCGGCGGTGCGCCGCAAGACTAGAAGGTGTTTCTTTTGCGGGAGAGAGGGACATTTTGTTGGGGGGTGTCCATCCCGGGCCTCTTTGAGCAAAGGAGTTAACCTGGGAGTGTGTATTTCGTCCCCAAATCCCTCTCAGTTTCTCGTGCCTGCGGAGGTGGTGATTGGTACTAGAACTGAGAGGATTTCTGTTTTTCTTGATAGTGGGTCCGGGGCTAATCTGGTGGACGCTCGGTTTGCCCAGGTGCATGGTATGCAACTGAGTGTATTGGCCAAACCGGTCCCTATAGTCTCTATTGATTCTAGACCTCTCGGTCAAGGTAGCTTGGTACAAGCTGTTCATAACATAGATCTTCGAGTAGGGGCAATACATAAAGAGCAATTGTCTTGTTATGTGTTGGAGGGTCTACCTACTCCTATTGTGTTGGGACTTCCTTGGTTGGCTAAACATAACCCAGTGATTGATTGGCAATCCAGAAAGGTAAGCCAGTGGGGTGAATTTTGCAGGAATAACTGCATGAGCACGGTCATCGGTGCGGTTGTGCCTAGGACTTTGTCTCCTTTTCTGGAGGACTTTGGGGAGATGTTCTCAGAGGAGGGATGTAAAGAGTTACCTCCTCATCGCGCATATGACTGCTCAATAAAGTTGCTTCCTGATGCCTTATCTCGTACTTTCCCAGGGGCCGGGAGGACGGATGATCCGGTTCCTATTCCTCAGGAGGGAGTTGTAGTGTCAGCTGTATGCTCTGAGCTTGAGGGGGAGGTATTCGGGGCTCAGGGGGACGCCCCTGTGGGACTTCCAGGGAGACTGATAGTTCCAGATCGGTTAAGACTGAAGGTTACGGGGAACCGTTACAAACGGATGGCTGATAGGGGGAGAGTTTCTGGTCTAGATCTGAAGGTGAACGATCTGGTTTGGTTGTCTACCAGGAATATAAAACTTAAAGTTTCCTCCTGGAGGTTGGGTCCCAGATTCATCGGGCCGTACAGGATCAGTGCCATAATTAATCCTGTGGCATTTTGTCTGGACCTCCCTCCTACGTTTAAAATTCATAATGTGTTTCACAAATCATTACTTAAAAAGTATGTGGCACCAGTCATACCGTCACCTCTACCTCCTCCTTCAGTGGTGGTCAATGATAACGTGGAATTTCAGGGGTCGAAAATCATTGACTCACGTCTCAGTCGCCGATCCCTTCAGTACTTGGTTCATTGGAGGGGGTATGGTCCTGAGGAGAGGACGTGGGTCCCTGCGTCTGATGTTAACGCAGATCGATTGGTTCGGACCTTTCACACAACTCACCCGGGCAGACCTGGCCCTGAGGCCCCTCGTAGAGGGGGGGGTACTGTCATGGGTGTATCGCCATGAGGATCGTCGCGATTACACACTCTGACTTCTCACAGCTGAGTTGCTGTTTCTTTGTGTTTGGTAATGAGGGAGTTAATTTTACCTAGCTCTTTGCTAAGACTAGGTCCAGCCTCGCCCGGCTGCTTTTGATTATGTTCTAATTAGTTTCCTTTATATTCCTGCCAGTCTGGGTGTTAGACGCCGGTGAAAGCATTCATGTAGTCTAGCAGACTGGATCGGTTCTGAGAATACTTAAGCTAAGAGTTCCTTAGTTGTTTTTACTCTTATAGCTTATAGTTTATCTCTGAGACCTTAGGTGTTCCTACTGTGTGTGAGTGTTGTATGTAAGACTTTATTTACGTTATTTCTTGTCTTTCTTGTATGTCTTTCTGTTTATTAACCGTTACCTGTTCATTCCCTTTGGTGGTAATCAGGGTCCTTCTTAGGACTAGATTACAGTTGGCAGGGATTGATAGGAGACAGGGTTTACGCTGGTGGCCTGGACCTCTGTACCTTTAACAGTACCTCTAGGTAGAGGGATTAGTTAGGACCCCAGTTTAGGGTCAGCATAGACCCCGGTCACCCTCTAGCCGGAGACAGCGTATAACGAATTCCGTATTGACCCACTGGACATTCTGTCAGGTAATTCTATGTTATCATATATCTATGCGCATGTTATATAGTATGTTGCCCTTTTGATATAGATTACTGTCATCACATATATATATCTGCTATACAGCGTGACAGGTTTTTAACAGGAAAAAAAAGCAAAGTACTACATCTGGGCAATAAAAATGAAAAAAGCATATACAGAATGGGAGGAATAGGGCTAAGCAACAGCACATGTGAAAAAGACTTGGGTATACTAATAGATCATAAACTGAACATGAGTCAACAGAGTGATGCCGCAGCAAAAATGGCAAATACAATTCTGGGATGTATTACCAGAAGCATACAGTCTAGATCACGTGAAGTCATTATTGCCCTCTACTCCTCTTTGGTCAGACCTCATCTGGATTACTGTGTCCAGTTTTTGACAACAACATTTTAAAAAAGACATCAACAAACTGGAGCAAGTTCAGAGAAGAGCAACCAGAATGGTGACAGGTCTGCAAACCATGTCCTATGAGGAACGGTTACAGGATTTGGGAATGTTTAGCCTGCAAAAAAGAAGACTGAGAGGAGACTTAATAGCTGTCTACAAATATCTCAAGGGCTGTTACATTGTAGAATGATTATCTTTATTCTCATTTGCACAAGAAAAGACTAGAAGCAATGGGATGAAACTGAATGGAGGAGACTTAGATTAGATATTAGAAAACATTTTTGGAAGTTAGGGTGATCAATGAGTGGAACAGGCTGCCATCAGAGGTGGTGAGTTCTCCTTCCATGGAAGTCTTCAAACAGAGGCTGGACAGACATCTGTCTGGGATGATTTAGTGAATCCTGCTTTAAGCAGGGGGTTTGACCAGATGACCCTGGAGGTCCCTTCCAACTCTACCATTCTATTATTCTAAGGAAATTATAGGCAAACATGTTAAAGGTAAAAGTTATAAGACCATCTCCAAGCAGATTGATGTTCCTGTGACTACAGTTGCACATATTATTCAGAAATTTAAGCTCCATGGGACTGTAGCCAACCTCCCTGGACGTGGCCGCAGGAGGAAAACTGATGACAGATCAAAGAGACGGATAATACGAATGGTAACAAAAGAGCCCAGAAAAACATCTAAACAGATTAAAGGTGAACTTCAAGCTCAAGGAACATCAGTATCAGATCGCACCATCCGTCGTTGTATGAGCCAAAGTGGACTTCATGGAAGACAATCAAGAAGGACACCAATATTGAAAAGAAATCATAAAAAAGCCAGACTGGAATTTCCCAAACTACATGTTGACAAGCCACAGAGCCTCTGGGAGAATGTCCTATGGACAGATGAGACAAAAATATAACTTTTTGGCAAGGCACATTAGCTCTATGTTCACAGACGGAAAAATGAAACATATCAAGAAAAGAACACTGTCCCTATTGTGAAACATGGATGAGGCTCTGCTAGATTCTGGGGCTGCTTTGCTGCATCTGGCACCGGGTGTCTGGAATCTGTGTAGGGTACAATGAAATCTCAAGACTATCAAGGGATTCTAGAGAGAAATGTGCTGCCCAGTGTTGAGAAAGCTTGGTCTCAGTCGCAGGTCATGGGTCTTGCAATAGGATAATGACCCAAAACACACAGCTAAAAACACCCAAGAATGGCTAAGAGGAAAACATTGGACTATTCTGAAGTGGACTTCTATGAGCCCTGACCTAAATCCTATTGAGCATTTTTGGAAAGAGCTGAAAGATGCAGTCTGGAAAAGGCAACCTTCAAACACAAGACAACTGGAGCAGTCTGTTCTTGAGGAGTGGCCAAAATACCTGTCGAGGTGCAGAAGTCTCATTGACAGTTACAGGAATCGTTTGATTGCAGAGATTGCTTTAAAAGGTTGTGCAACAAAATATTAAGTTAAGGGAACCATCATTTCTGTCCAGGCTTATTTCTTGAGTTTTATTTTTTTTAAATTCTGTGGAAGCATGGTTGAAAAGCAATGTCTAACTTTCATTTGTTCATTTTCATAGATGTTTTATTATTACTTTTGTTAGATTCAAGTTATTTCTGTGACCATTGTGGGGTTTTCTGTCATTAAACGAGGGGTACCAACAATTTTTACCACGTAAGTGCCAGCCCTGCCTCGAAACTGCACTGTAAGAAGCAGAGCAACACTGGCAAGGAAAAAGACATTCTCGAAGTACTGTGTGGTATGGCGACTGGTCATGTTGTTAATGGGCGGTATGTATCACAGAGGTGGGTGGCCCTATGATGGAAGCCTAGGCTTTTTTTGCTCAGCAGATCTACTGCTGAGGTTTACTATACATTGGGAAGGCTTCCAGGTGACTTGGAGATGGGTGGGTCCAGTCACCTAAGAGGTATCCGGGAACTGGTGCGGTCGTCACGGACAGTTAACAGACACTAATCCATTTTAGGCACACCAGGGCTCAGCGAGGACCATGGGTACTGTAGAGCTGAACGGTTGCCGGATGGTGCCAAGTACCTGAGATTCGGTTTATGCTGTGTCTTAATAAACCGAATGGACTTTTTAACCCTGAGTGTCCCAGCGTATTCCTCAACGACCAGCCAAAAGAGTACTCCCCGTCCACAGATAGTGGAGACACGCTACAACTGGTAGACTCACGCCAATGAAAATAAGCCCTCCAAGTGCGATGGTTGACTTGCAATGAGGATGGCTTCCGGGCTCTAATCATAGTCTACATGATGGATTTAGACTGACCTCCTGCCCTCAAAATTGTGACTTCAACAGCCACGCCGTTAAATTGAGCACCCATAAATTCGGATGGAAGAATGGGTAGTCCAGAAGAGCCCATGGGACATCTGCCAGGAGATTGTTAATATCAGAATACCAGACCCCCTCCAAGGCTAGTCTGGAACAATGAGAATGACTGGAGCAGCCTCTGCCCTGATCTTCATAAGAAGTTTGTAGAAGTGGTAGAGGAGTCAAGAAGTAAGGCAGAGAAAACTGGTACCCAGAGATTACCTGGGTGTCGACTGCAATCTCTCCTGAGGGTGACCGTGCCACAAATTTCAGCCACTTGTAGTTTAGTCTGGGTGCCAACAGATCAACATCTGATGTACTCCACCAAAGACAAATCTGCCTGAACTCCTCCGGGTGAAGAGCCCACTTTCCTGCAGGTAGCTGCTAGTGACTTAAGTTTGCCTCCCAGTTGTCTACCCCTGGTATATGAACCAGGGAAAGAGTCCCGAGGAGAGGATTTGCATATTCCCTGTGCCTTCTGGGATAAGTGAAGAGTCTCCGCGAACTCAGAGAACACTAGATTTTGGCAGTTGCAGCTGAAAGGAGGACATCAGTAAACCAGGGGAAGAGTCCCGAGGAGAGGATTTGCATATTCCCAGTGCCTTCAGGGATAACTGAAGAGTCTCCGCGAGCTCCAAGAACACTGGATTTTGGCCGTTGCAGCTGAAAGGAGGACATCAGTAAACCAGGGGAAGAGTCCCGAGGAGAGGATTTGCATATTCCCAGTGCCTTCGGGGATAAGTGAAGAATCTCCGCGAGCTCAAAGAACACTGGATTTTGTCAGCTGCAGCTGAAAGGAGGACATCAGTAAACCGCGCGCCTAATTTTGGCATATATTTCACCGCTTTGATATCTCTTGAACAATAAGAACATGGAAGAGACCAGGAGCCATTTGGTGAGCTCCATTTCTTGCTACATGTTCACAGACTAAGGCCTCTTTCACACTTCAGTCGTGCGACGTCAGTCAAAATCCGTCAAAATGTGAAAAAAACGGATCCGCCATTTTTTTTTTTGGCGGATCCGTTTTTTTCCCATTGACTTGCATTAGTGATGGATTTTGACGGATGGTTGTCCGTTAGGTCCGTTTTTTGACGGATCCGCAAAAAAATTGGCGTCCGTCATTTCAGAAAAACGTCCAATGCAACGTTTTTTTAGGTCCGCCAAAATGGCGCAGTGTGGCGGATCCGCCGCATCCACCATTTTGTATAATGGCCGCCTATGGGCGACGGATCCGCTGGCATCCGTCTTTGATGGAATCTGCCAGCGGATCCGTCGCCTCCATAGTAAACCATTGAAAATGCTGACAAAACTGTTCTCTCTCTCCTTACATTTTCCGGAACGAAAATTTCATTTCATCATTTCCGGGGGAACACTTCTTGGCGGATCCGTCAGAAAAATGAGCCGTTTTACATCCGTTTTTACACTTTTCTGACGGATCCGCCATTTTCACACTTGGGCGGACGTCACACGACTGAAGTGTGAAAGAGGCCTCACCAGTGGAAAATCCAAACTCCACATACCAGACATGCAAGCTTGTGTCACTGTTGGAGGAAAAGTTGAAAAATCTAGAAGAGAGGTTATCTACATTGAAAACCATTAAGGAAGGTGAAGAGTTCTTACACAGAGCAGAATTATCTCTTCATGGTACAGAAAGAGAAGAAGTTCGTAGTGCAACTGAAGAAACAGAGGAATGGAAGCATGTGACCCAGAGAAGCAGGAGGATCAGGAGGCAGTCAGCACCCATACTGCTCAGGAACCAGTACCAGTCTCTCACACAGGAGAACGATGAAGAAATACATCAGGATAAGATTTTACCCACAAACAATAACCTTGTACGCCCTCAGAGTCCTCCTGAATGGAGAAAGAAAAATGTTGTGAAGAAACGAGAGTTGTTGTCATGGGGGATTCCCTGTTGAGAGGAACAGAGGCCGCTATCTGCAGACCAGATATAACCTCAAGAGAAATGTGCTGTCTTCCAGGTGCAAAAATTAAAGATGTGTCTGACAGGATATCAAGACTCTTCAGACCTACAGATGACTACCCATTCCTGCTAATACAGTGCCTTGCGAAAGGATTCGGCTACCTGGAACTTTTCAACCTTTTCCCACATATCATGCTTCAAACATAAAGATACGAAATGTAAATTTTTGGTGAAGAATCAACAACAAGTGGGACATAATTGTGAAGTTGAACGAAATTTATTGGTTATTTAAAATTTTTGTGGAAATACAAAAACTGAAAAGTGGGGCGTGCAATATTATTCGGCCCCTTTACTTTCAGTGCAGCAAACTCACTCCAGAAGTTCATTGTGGATCTCTGAATGATCCAATGTTGTCCTAAATGACTAATGATGATAAATATAATCCACCTTTGTGTAATCAAGTCTCCTTATAAATGCACCTGTTCTGTGATAGTCTCAGGGTTCTGTTTGAAGCACAGAGAGCATCATAAAGACCAAGGAACACAGCAAGCAGGTCCATGATACTGTTGTGGAGAAGTTTAAAGCCGGATTTGAATACAAAACGATTTCCAAAACTTCAAACATCCCAAGGAGCACTGCGCAAGCGATCGATCATATTGAAATGGAAGGAGTATCATACCACTGCAAATCTACCAAGACCCGGCTGTTCCTCTAAACTTTCATCTCAAACAAGGAGAAGACTGATCAGAGATGCAGCCAAGAGGCCCATGATCACTCTGGATGAACTGCAGTGATCTACAGCTGAGGTGGGACAGTCTGTCCATAGGACAATAATCAGTAGTACACTGCACAAATCTGGCCTTTATGGAAGAGTGGCACGAAGAAAGCCATTTCTCAAAGATATCCATAAAATGTGTAATTTAAAGTTTGCAGCAAGCCACCTGGGAGACACACCAAACATGTGGAAGCAGGTGCTTTGGTAAGATGAAACCAAAATCGATCTTTTTGGCAACAATGCCAAACTATATGTTTGGCGTAAAGGCAACACTGTTGTGAATGTGTTAGAAATGAATTCTGAGCAGAAGCTCCCTCTGGTGGTTACAAACAGTACTGAACCATTCAATGAAGATTGTGAAGATTGGCAATCAGGAGTTACAGACTGGTCTTATATAAGGGAGGTTCCCTCCCATCAAGGTTGCCGGTGATCAATTGTTCTTGTCTCAACTTTGGTTCCTGGTTCACTTGGATGCTTTCTGAGTCTTGCCTGCATCTTCTGCTAACAGATAAGATATTTTCTGCTTTTATTTTTGTGCTTGCTTTTTGCATTTTTTCCTGCACTTCTGTGGAGGTCAGCCAGGTCCCCTCCGGGGGCTTGTGCTCCTCTCAGTTTATCTGAGCCACTGTTATTTGTTCATTTGCCTTTTCCAGTTTTTTCAGTGGCTGTGGCTTAGTTTTGTTACACCAGAGAACTAATTTAGGTGGTAGAGGTCATGTGATCTCAGGTGTTTTTGCAATTAGTAGAGTTGGTATTTTTTTAGGGTTTTTTGGATTGCAGTAAGTGTCCTTCCTATCCTTTTCTTTCTAGGAAGATTGGGCCCCAACGTTTTCTCATACTATTTTCTGTCTGTGTCTGTATTTCCTCTTGTCTAACTGCCATTACATGTTTGGGGGCTTCCTATGTTCTTTGGGGATCTGCTCCGGGGCAGATAGCTTTCCTCTTTCTATGTTTAGGTGTAGTTAACCTCTCAGGCTGTGACGAGGCATCTAGGACCAACGTAGGAATGCTCCACGACTGCCTTTAGTTGTGGTGGTTAGTCAGGGTACTGCAATCCAGTAGATTCCAACCTCTCTGGTGTATTGCCGTTTTTGCCTGCTCTCCTCAGCTACCAAATCATAACACAACACATCTCATCACCCTGAACACACCATCCCCACTGTCAAACATGGTGGTGGCAGCATCATGGTTTGGGCCTGCTTTTCTTCAGCAGGGACAGGGAAGCTGGTTCAAATTGATGGGAGGATGGATGGAGCCAAATACAGGACCTATCTTGAAGAAAACCTGTTGGAGTCTGCAAAAGACATGAGACTGGGACGGAGATTTGTCTTCCAACAAGACAATGATCTCAAACATAAAGCAAAATCTACAATGGAATGGTTGACAAATAAACGTATCCAGGTGTTAGAATGGCCAAGTCACAGTCCAGACATGAATCCAATCGAGAATCTGTGGAAAGAGCTGAAAACTGCTGTTCACAAACGATCTCCATCCAACCTCACTGAGCTCCAGCTGTTTGCCAAGGAAGAATGGGCAAGAATTTCAGTCTCTTGATGTACAAAACTGATAGAGACATACCCCAAGCGATTTGCAGCTGTAATCGCAGCAAAAGGTGGCGCAACAAAGTATTAAGTTAAAGGGACCGAATAATTTTGCACGCCCCACTGTTCAGTTTTTGTATTTCCACAAAAATTTAAAAAAAACAATAAATTTCGTTAAACTTCACAATTGTGTCCCAAATTAACATTTGGCATCTTTATGTTTGAAGTATGATATGTGGGAAAAGGTTGAAAAGTTCCAGGGGCCCGAATACTTTCGCAAGGCACTGTACATGAGGGGACAAATGACACACAAGAAACGACCTGGAAACCATCTGCAGTGATGGTGAAAACTTAGGTAAGAAAGTGAAAGAACTGGGAGCGCAGGTGGTCTTCTCTTCCATCCTTCCAGTGGATGGCCATGGAACAAGGAGGTGGAAGAAGATTCTGCAGGTGAACAACTATGTCGATGGTGCCGTCAGCAAGGATTTGGATTTCTGGATCACGGAGTGAATTATCTATACCAGGGGTGGGGAACCTTTTTTCTGCCGAGGGCCATTTGGAATTTTATAAAAGTGTTCGGGGGCCGCATAAAATTATTAATAATGATGAGCGAGTATACTCGTTGCTCGGATTTTCCCAAGCATGCTCAGGTGTCCTCTGAGTATTTTGTCCCCATTAGCAGGGCCGGCTCCAGGTTATTATGGGCCTCGGGCGAAAGAGCCTCAGTGGGCCCCCTTTAACACAGACCACGATTCATGATGCACAGATACTGCAGAGAAATATAGATACAGTACAATGCCAAACACTTCACTTCTTCCATTACATGACTGATATCTATTGTAAATTGTACAAGAGCTCAAAAACCGCCAAATCCTCACAGCGCACAGTACAGACTGGACAGTACAGTCCTCCACAATATTATGGGCACCACATAGTCTCCCCCTCATCACCCATATAATACCCCCTGCAGGATGTCACCCCCCCATCCCCGGCCTATATAATGCTCCATACAGAATACTGGACCCTAAATAATGCTCCATACAGGATACTGGTCCCCATATAATGCTCCATACAGGATACTGGTCCCCATATAATGCTCCATACAAAATATGGAGCTCTCCTCTGCGCTGTGCTGCGTTCTGCACTGTTACGGCTCAGGAAAAGGCTCTGTGGAAAGACTCCCCATTATCATCATCATTGCTTCCCCATCATCATCAATGCCTGCCCGTCATCATCATCGCCTCCCCATCATTATCATTGCTTCCCCATCATCAATGCCTGCCCATCATCATCATCGCCTCCCCATCATTATCATTGCCTCCACATCATCATCATTATCATTGTCTCCCCATTAATATCATCATCATTGCCTTCCCATTATCATTGCCTCCCCCTCATTATCATTGCCTCCCCATTAATATCATCATCATCGCCTTCCCATTATCATTGCCTCCCCAACATCAATGCCTGCCCATCATCATCATCGCCTCCCCATCATTATCATTGCCTCCCCATCATCAATGCCTGCCCATCATCATCATCGCCTCCCCATCATTATCATTGCCTCCACATCATCATCATTATCATTGCCTCCCCATTAATATCATCATCATCGCCTTCCCATTATCATTGCCTCCCCATCATCAATGCCTGCCCATCATCATCATCGCCTCCCCATCATCAATGCCTGCCCATCATCATCATCGTCTCCCCATCATTATCATTGCCTCCACATCATCATCATTATCATTGCCTCCCCATTAATATCATCATCATCGTTGCCTTCCCATTATCAATGCCTCCCCATCATCCTCATTATCATTGCCTCCCCATTAATATCATCATCATCGCCTTCCCATTATCATTGCCTCCCCATCATCATCATCATCATCATCATTCTTCCTCACCACCATCACTGCCTGCCTCCCCCCACCACCATCACACATACAGCACTGGCAGGCAGCACTCTCTCACATACACACAGGCAGACACACACACACACCGATCTCACCTGTCCGCGCGCTCTCTGCCACAGCCGGCCGCTGAATGATGACGTCATTCAGCGGCGCTGCTGTGAGAGAGAAAGCACCGGCGCCCCCTGGAGCTCGGAGCTGCGGCAGCGGAGGCACGGCGGATAGGTGAGTATTGCGCCGGCTCCTGCAGGGGCCCTGAGCAAGCGGGGGGGGGCCCAGTGGCGGCGCTGACACCGCTAGCGGGCGCGACAGCGAGTGGGCCCCCCCGCCTGCTCAGGGCCCCGGCACTTGCCCGGCCCTGCTATGTGCACACACTTACCTAGTGGCTCTACCCACACACAACAGGTGGCGTGCAGGAGAGGGGCGGGAGGATCGCACAGTCCCGCTTTCGCTGCTGTCACTGTGGGGGGGAAGCAGAGATGGATCTTCTGCTTCCGCTCACCAGAACAAGGGTGGGGGTTCCGGTGCGCCGCACTGCGAGAGGCCTGCAGGTGGCGCAGACACCAAAACTTCATTGAAAAAGTGTCGGCTGCCTGCCGGGCCGGACCAGATGATATGGCGGGCCGTATACGGCCCGCGGGCCGGACGTTCCCCACCCTGATCTATACGATAGACTACTTGCTAGAGATGGGGTGCACCTTACGAAGACTGGAAAACATGTATTTGGAAGTCGCCTTGCTACACTCATCAGGAGAGCTTTACACTAGAAGGGAAGGGAAGCAAAAGGCCAGAAAAATCCATACACCTGACAAATACTATTGAGAACTCTGCTAATAGAAGTGGAAAGGAAGAACAAAGACAAAAAATCTAAATAATAAAAATAGTGGAGAAAGAGAAACCAATCACAAACTAAATTGTCTCTATACGAATGCACAAAGCATGGGCAACAAACAAGGAGAACTGGAGCTACTAACGCTGGAGAAGAAATATGATGTCACGGGAATCACGGAGACTTGATGGGACGATACACATGATTGGAATACAAGGCTAGAAGGATACAACTTATTTGCAAGAAACAGACTTGATAACCGAGGAGGAGGTGTCGCATTGTATGTTAGAAAAGCGTAAATATGCAAAGAGATTGAAGCTTTAGAGACTGGGAGTTCTGTAGAAACTGTTTGGGTAAGAATACAAGGACAGAACAATGGAAAGGACACCATTGTAGGCATTTACTACAGGCCGCCTATGCAAGCTGAAGATATGGATGAACTCTGTTATGTTTCGGTAGCTGAGGAGTTCAGGCAGAAAAGGCAATACACCAGAGCAGTTGGAATCTATGAGATTGCAGTACTCTGACTAACCACAACAACTAGAGGCAGCCGTGGAGCGTTCCTACGTTGGTCCTAGACGCCTCGTCACAGCCTGAGAAACTAACTACACCTAAAGATAGAAATAGGAAAGCTATCTGCCCCGGAGCAGAACCCCAAAGATAATAGAAAGCCCCCAAACAAGTAATGGCGGTTAGACAAGAAGAAATACAGACACAGACAGAAAATAGTATGAGCAA
Organism: Oophaga sylvatica; assembly: GCA_033576555.1. Classification (NCBI taxonomy): domain Eukaryota; kingdom Metazoa; phylum Chordata; class Amphibia; order Anura; family Dendrobatidae; genus Oophaga; species Oophaga sylvatica. Next base: position 106,653 of record JARQOD010000520.1, read on the forward strand.
ACGTTGGGGCCCAAACTAACTAAATAGAAAAGGATAGGAAGGGTACTTACTGCAATCCCAGAAAACACTGAAAAGCACCAACTCTACTAATTTCAAAAACACCTGAGATCATACGACCTCTACCACCTAAATTAGTTCTCTGGTGTAACAAAATCAAAACAGCAGCCACTGAAAAAACTGGAAAAAGCAAAGGTACAAACATCAGTGGCTGAACTAAACTGAGAGGGCAAAAGCCCCCGGAGGGGACCCTGAAGGCCCCCACAGAAGTGCAGGACAAAATGCAAAAATCAAGCACAAAAACAAAAAGAAGAAAATGTCTTATCTGTTAGCAGGAGATGCAGACACGACACAGCAGGCTACAAAGGAAACAGGAATCAAGGATTCAGACCAGAACAATTGATCACCGGCAACCCTGATGGGAAGGTGACTCCCTTATATAAGACCAGTCAGTAACACCTGATTCCCAATCCTCACAATCTTCACTGGACAGACCAGCACCGCTTGTAACCACCAGAGGGAGCCTCTGCTCAGAACTCATCCCAAGCCCACTCACAACAGTACCCCCCCTTGAGGAGGGGTCACTGAACCCTCATTTGAGCAACTAGGTCGGTCAGGATGAGTTCTATGGTACGCACGGATGAGTCTCCTAGCATGGATGTCCGAAGCAAACACCCAAGAATTGTCTTCCTGACCATAACCTCTCCACTTAACCAAATACTGGAGTTTCCGTCTAGAAAAACGAGAATCTAATATTTTCTCAACCACATACTCCAGATTGCCCTCAACCAAAACAGGGTCAGGAGGCACAGCAGCAGGAACCACTGGCTCAACAAACCTCTTCAACAAGGACTTGTGGAACACGTTATGGATCTTTTTTTTTTAAATCAGATGATTTTTATTTAAAAATTGTCAGCATGAAACTTTGACAGTACATTTAACTTTAGCATATAATATAAACCGTATTCAACCTGACAGGCAATATAACTATTCTTACATCCTAAGTCCCCTACCCCCCCCCTCCCCCCTAACCCCGTCCCTTTAAATCATTGCACATATCACACACCATGTCACATTTTGAATCCTTTTTTCGAGACAACCCCTTACGATCCCTGTTTAAAGTACCAACTCAGAGGGTCAAGGGCGCGTAGGCAGACGCATTCTTTCTCTCATAAGAGCCTCCGAAGCCAGGCCCGGGTGCTCTATCCAGCCACCCCACACATTCTCAAACTGCATGTGTTGACCTCTTTTCGCATATATGTTCTGTTCCATCATAACAATAAAGTTAACCTTATTAATCAGTTCTTGTCTAACTGGCGCTTTGTCATCTAACCAGTGGGACGCAATGAGCTTTCTGGCAGCATATAGGATTCTGGCGATGGTCAGCTTTCCCCACTCATCAACCGCGATATCCTCCATGCACCCCAATACACACGTCAGCGGGTTCCTTATAAGATCCACTCCCATTACCTCCTGTGTCAAATTAAGTGTTTGTACCCAAAAGTTCTGTAGGGCAGGGCAGGACCACCACGTTATGGATCTTAAATGTCCCTGGAAGAAGCAAACGAAAAGAAACAGGATTAAGAATCTCTATGATCTTATAAGGTCCAATGAACCTAGGCTTAAATTTAGGAGATGCTACTCTCATAGGAATATTTTTTGAGGACAACCAGACCAAGTCACCTACTTTAAACCGAGGACCATCAGTCCTATGCCGGTTAGCAAACCACTGGGCCCTCTCCTGAGAGAGGGACAACCTCTCCACTACCTGGTCCCAAATCTGTTGCATACGCTCCACAACAGAGTCAACACCTGGACAGACAGAAGCCTCCGTCTGTCCTGAAGAAAATCGAGGGTGAAACCCAGAATTACAGAAAAACGGAGACATCAAAGTGGCAGAGCTAGCCCTATTATTAAGAGCAAACTCAGCCAAAGGCAAAAAAGGGACACAGTCATCCTGATCAGCAGACACAAAGCATCTTAGATAAGTCTCCAATGTCTGGTTTGTTCTCTCAGTTTGACCATTGGTCTGAGGATGAAATGCCGAGGAGAAAGACAATTGAACACCCAGTTTAGAACAATAAGTCCTCCAAAATCTGGAAACAAACTGGACTCCTCTGTCAGACACTATGTTCTCAGGAATGCCGTGTAAACGAACCACGTGCTGAAGGAACAACGGCACCAATTCAGAGGAGGAAGGCAACTTAGGTAATGGCACAAGATGTATCATCTTAGAAAACCTATCACAAATCACCCAGATGGCGGTCATTCTCTGAGAAACAGGAAGGTCGGAAATGAAATCCATAGAGATATGGGTCCATGGTCTCTTGGGCACAGGCAATGGCATCAACAAACCACTAGAGCGAGAGCAAGGCTTGGAGCGAGAGCAAGTCCCACAGGACTGCACAAATTCCCTGACATCACGAGACAAGGTAGGCCACCAAAAGGACCGACTAACCAAGTCTCTGGTACCAAAAATTCCGGGATGCCCAGCCAACGCGGAACAATGAATCTCAGACATCACACTTTTTTCCACTGGTCCGGGACAAACAATTTTCCAACAGGGCAGCGCTCGGGCCTATCCTCCTGACACCACTCCAGAGCAAGTCTCAAATTAGGTGAGATGGCGGAAAGAAGTACACACTCTTTCAAAATAACAGAAGGATCAGATAACTCAGGAGAGTCCGCAAGGAAGCTCCTCGAGAGGGCATCCGCCTTAACATTCTTAGTGCCAGGAAGAAAGGAAACCACAAAATTAAAACGTGTGAAAAACAAGGCCCACCTGGCCTGTCTAGGATTGAGTCGCTTGGCAGATTCCAGATAAACCAGATTCTTATGGTCAGTAAGGACCACCACCTGATGTTTGGCTCCCTCCAGCCAATGTCTCCACTCTTCAAAAGCCCACTTCATGGCCAATAACTCCCGATTACCCACGTCATAATTACGTTCAGTAGGAGAAAATTTTCGAGAGAAAAAGGCACAAGGGTTACTTTTAGAGGTCTCTGGATCTTTTTGGGACAAAACGGCACCTGCCCCAATTTCAGAGGCATCAACCTCCACCTGAAATGGCAGAGAAACATCAGGCTGCCGTAGAACAGGAGCAGAAGTGAATCTCTGCTTAAGTTCCTGAAATGCAGAGACTGCCTCAGGAGGCCAATTCACCACATCAGAACCCTTTTTGGTCAAATCAGTTAATGGTTTAACAATAACCGAGAAATTACCAATAAATTTACGATAAAAATTGGCAAAACCCAAAAATCTTTGAAGAGCCTTTAATGAAGTAGGTTGGACCCAATCACAGATGGCCTGAACCTTGACCGGGTCCATTTCAATAACAGATGGGGACAAAATGAATCCCAGAAATGAGATCCTCTGTACGCCAAAAAGACACTTTGATACCTTCACATACAGAGCATTCTCTCTCAAAATCTGGAATACAGTTCGAACATGTTTCACATGAGAGTCCCAGTCATTAGAAAAAATCAAGATATCATCCAAATAAACAATCAGAAATTTATCCACAAAATCCCTGAAAATGTCATTCATGAAGGACTGGAAGACAGAAGGAGCATTAGTGAGCCCAAAGGGCATCACAAGTTACTCAAAATGCCCCTCCGGGGTATTGAATGCCGTCTTCCATTCATCCCCGTGCTTAATGCGAATAAGGTTATATGCCCCCCTGAGGTCAAGCTTGGTAAACCAAGTAGCGTTTTTCACCCTGGAAAACAGGTCAGAAATCAAGGGTAACGGGTATTGATATTTCACAGTAATATTGTTCAAAAGACGATAATCAATACACGGCCTTAATGAACCATCCTTTTTGGCCACAAAGAAAAAACCGGCACCTAAGGGTGAAGAGGATGGTCTGATATGACCCTTCTCCAATGACTCCATGATATAAGACCGCATAGCGTCATGTTCAGGTACAGAAAAGTTAAAAAGTCGACCTTTAGGGAATTTACTACCAGGCACTAATTCAATAGCGCAGTCATAGCTCCTATGGGGAGGCAAGGATGCAGATTTACTTTCGCTAAATACAGCAGAAAAATCAATCAAAAAGTCAGGAACATCCTGAGCCTGGGGGGAGGCAGAAAAAACAGGAGTGTTGGTATTAACACATTGGCAGCCCCAACTGGTTACAGACACAGATTTCCAATCCAAAACAGGATTATGAGACTGTAACCAAGGGAAACCCAGTACGATAATATCATGCAGATTATACAGAACCAAAAATTTGCAGCACTCTTGATGATCAGGTTCAACCCTCATTATCACCTGAGTAGAGAACTGAGGTTTATTCTCAGCCAAAGGGGTAGAATCGATCCCCAGTAGGGGAATAGACTTCTGTAGGGGTATCAAGGGAAACCCACAACGTTTAGCAAAATCATAATCCATCAGGTTAATAGCTGCTCCAGAATCAACGAAAGCCTGAGCAGAAAATGAGGACAGAGAGCATATCAGAGTGACAGTTAATAAAAACTTAGTCTGAACACTACCCAAGACAAATGAGCATGCAAAACGTCTTCCTCGCTTAGGGCAGACTGAAATAGCATGAGAGGCATCACCACAGTAGAAACATAACCCATTGCGCTTTCGAAACTCATGACGCTGTGCCCCAGACACCACTCTATCACACTGCATGGATTCAGAAGCAGGTTCACAAGGCAACACTATTCCACGCATACTTCTCCGCTCACGCAAAAGTCTGTCAATTTGAATCGCTAATGACATAGAATCATTGAGACCAGAGGGGACAGGGAATCCCACCATAACATCCTTTACATTATCTGACAGACCCTTCCGAAAAAGGGCCGCCAAAGCGTCGTCATTCCACTTGGTCAGGACTGCCCACCTACGGAATCTCTGACAGTATAACTCAGCGTCATCAAGCCCCTGATTTAATGCCAACAAGGCTTTTTCAGCTTGATCAGTGACATTAGGCTCATCGTACAATAACCCCAAAGCTGAAAAAATGCATCAACATCACTCAAAACAGGATCCCCAGGTGTCAGGGAAAAAGCCCAATCCTGAGGATCGCCGCGCAGGAGAGAGATGACAATTTGAACCTGCTGCGCTGCGTTCCCTGAGGACTTAGATTTTAAGGCAAAAAACAATTTACAATTATTTTTGAAATTCTGAAACTTAGCTCGATCCCCTAAAAACAAATCTGGCATGGGAATCCTAGGTTCCACAACAGGCAACCTAGCAAGATATGCAGCAATACTCTGAACCTCAGTAGCAAGCTGATCCACACGGCCAGACAACTGTGCAAACTCCATTGAGAGAAAAAAAAATCCTCCCCAGCACCCAGAGATACAGAGGGAAAAAAAAAAAAAATGCAACAAACAGAAAAATATCTCTGACAACTCTGACAACCGTTTTTTCTTTCACAAATTTTTTCCCTTCTGTGAGTACCATACAATTTTAAATTTTAGGCCGGTGATACTGTTATGTTTCGGTAGCTGAGGAGTGCAGGCAGAAAAGGCAATACACCAGAGCAGTTGGAATCTATGAGATTGCAGTACCCTGACTAACCACAACAACTAGAGGCAGCCGTGGAGCGTTCCTACGTTGGTCCTAGACGCCTCGTCACAGCCTGAGAAACTAACTACACCTAAAGATAGAAATAGGAAAGCTATCTGCCCCGGAGCAGAACCCCAAAGATAATAGAAAGCCCCCAAACAAGTAATGGCGGTTAGACAAGAAGAAATACAGACACAGACAGAAAATAGTATGAGCAAACGTTGGGGCCCAAACTAACTAAATAGAAAAGGATAGGAAGGGTACTTACTGCAATCCCAGAAAACACTGAAAAGCACCAACTCTACTAATTTCAAAAACACCTGAGATCACACGACCTCTACCACCTAAATTAGTTCTCTGGTGTAACAAAATCAAAACAGCAGCCACTGAAAAAACTGGAAAAAGCAAAGGTACAAACATCAGTGGCTGAACTAAACTGAGAGGGCAAAAGCCCCGGAGGGGACCCTGAAGGCCCCCACAGAAGTGCAGGACAAAATTCAAAAATCAAGCACAAAAGCAAAAAGAAGAAAATGTCTTATCTGTTAGCAGGAGATGCAGACACGACACAGCAGGCTACAAGGGAAACAGGACTCAAGGATTGAGACCAGAACAATTGATCTCCGGCAACCCTGATGGGAAGGTGACTCCCTTATATAAGACCAGTCAGTAACACCTGATTCCCAATTCTCAGAATCTTCACAATCTTCACTGGTCAGACCCGCACCGCTTGTAACCACCAGAGGGAGCCTCTACTCAGAACTCATCCCAAGCCCACTCACAACAGAACTCTATGCATCAAATAGCCAAGTTCTCCAAAAAATATGACATAGTGGTCATGGGGATTTCAACTATCCAGACATTTGTTGGGAATCTCTCTCAGGCAAAACTAACAGGTCCAGGAAATTCTTATCCTCTCTTGCTGACAACTTTATCTTCCAAAAGGTAGAGGAGAAAATAAGGGGATCTGCCAACTTGGATCTAATCCTTACAAACATGGAGGAAATGGTTGAGGAGGAGGTAAGAGTGGCTGGGACCCTAGGAGGTAGTGACCATGCTATTTTAGAATTTTGGATAACTAGAGGAGGAAGACCTGTGAAGACTCAGACGTCAAGGTTAGATTTCAGAAAGGCAGATTTTAAGGGACTCAGAAAGAGAAATGAAGGGATCCAATGGCTGGATATCCTTAAGGACAAAAATGTCCAGGAAGGATGGGAAATTATTTAGAATTGAGAGTCCTCAGTGGTTGATACCTTTAAATGGCTAACTGAAAAGATGGTAAATTGCAAGCTTTCGAGACTACTCAGGTCTCTTCATCAGGCAAAGACTAATACAAAATCTGAAGAATCACATATTTATAAACAACACAGCACAGAAACAATGCTGTGTTGTGTATAAATATGTGATTCTTCAGATTTTGTATTAGTCTTTGCCTGATGAAGAGACCTGAGTAGTCTCGAAAGCTTGCAATTTGTTACCATATTTTCAGTTATCCATTAAAAGGTATCAACCACTGAGGACTCTCAATTCTAAATATTTTTCTATCTACTGGCTAACACAGTACCAAGATACACATCTTTCTTGTATTAAACAGGAAGGATGGGAAATCTTGAAAAATGAGATTCTCAAAGCACAAACGTGAACAATTCCGAAAAGAGGGAATAGGAAGCATTTAAGGAAACCAGGATGGATGAACACAGAACTTAAACACATGCTAAAAAGGAAGAAAGAAATGTTTATCAAATGGAAAGAGGGAGGCATATCTAACGAAGAATATAATGCTGTCTGCAGAACCTGCAGGGCACAAATCAGATTATCTAAATCGGACAATGAATTAAGGCTTGCAAGAGACGTCAAAAGCAATAAAAAGGATTTTGGGGATATGTCAAAAGTAAAAGAAAAGTCAAAGATGCTATAGGATTTTTTACAGGATGAAAATGATGAAATGGTAAGAAAGGATGTTGAAAAGGCCGAACTTTTAAATTCCTATTTTGCATCTGTTTTCTCTCAGAAAGGAAATGTAACATCAACTGATCTTCACTGTCCTATTAAAGGAATAGAAGAATCCAGGATATCTATAAACAGAAAGACAGTGAGGAAACACTTAGCTAACCTAAATGAATTCAAGTCTCCAGGTCCAGATGAATTACACCCCAGAGTACTGAAGGAGATAGTAGAAGAAATTCTTGAACCACTCTCCATAATCTTTGAAAATTCTTGGGAGAACAGGGGAAGTCCCAGAAGACTGGAGAACAGCAAATGTTGTTCCTATCTTCAAAAAGGGGAAGAAGGTGGACCCAGGGAACTACAGGCCGGTGAGTCTGACTTCTATACCAGGAAAGATCTTTGAACAAATTATTAAACAATATGTATGTAAGTACCTGGATAAGAATGAAGTGATTAACCAGAATCAGCATGGGTTTGTAACTAATAAGTCATGTCAGACTAACTTAATTTCCTTCTATGACAGAATCACTGACACTGCATCACACTCAACATGGACCAGAGGAACAAAGGAAAGAGTTGTCTCGGGAGATTAGAAAGAATCACTGACTGGGTGGATCAGGGAAATGCCGTACATATAGTATATCTTGACTTCAGCAAAGCATTTGACAAAGTATCTCACACAATCCTTATTGAAAAAATGACTAAGTATGGAATGGACAAGGCAACTGTTAGGTGGATTCATTAGTGATGGGTCCCAAAGAGTCGTTGTAAATGGCTGCACATCCAGTTGGAAGAATGTCTCAAGTGGGGTACCACAGGGCTCTGTCCTGGGCCCTGTATTGTTCAACATCTTTATCAATGATTTAGATGAAGGAATTGAGGGTAAGCTGATTAAATTTGCTGATGACACAAAGCTAGGAGGGGATAGCTAATACTGGAGAAGAGAGAGAGATGATTCAAAAAGATATAAATAAACTGGAGCAGTGGGCAGCAACTAACAGAATGGTTTTTAACAGGGAAAAATGCAAAGTACTACATCTGGGCAATAAAAATGAAAAAAGCATATACATAATGGGAGGAATAGGGCTAAGTAACAGCACATGTGAAAAAGACTTGGGTATACTAATAGATCACATACAGAACATGAGTCAACAGTGTGATGCAGCAGCAAAAAAGGCAAATACAATTCTAGGATGTATCAACAGAAGCATACAGTCTAGATCACGTGAAGTCATTATTGCCCTCTACTCCTCTTTGGTCAGACCTCATCTGGATACGGTGTCCAGTTTTGGACACCACATTTTAAAAAAGACATCAACAAACTGGAGCAAGTTCAGAGAAGAGCGACCAGAATGGTGACCAGTCTGCAAACCATGTCCTATGAGGAACGGTTACAGGATTTGTGAATGTTTAGCTGCAAAAGAGAAGACTGAGAGGAGACTTAATAGCTGTATACAAATATCTGAAGGGCTGTCACATTGTAGAAGGATCATCTTTATTCTCATTTGCACACGGAAAGACTAGAAGCAATGGGATGAAACTGAATGGGAGGAAACAGATTAGATATTAGAAAAAACTTTTTGACAGAGTGATCAATGAGTGGAACAGGCTGCCACGAGAGGTGGTGAGTTCTCCTTCAATAGAAGTCTTCAAACAGAGGCTGGAATGACATCTGTCTGGGATGATTTAGTGAATCCTGCTTTGAGCAGGGGGTTGGACCAGATGACCCAGGAGGTCCCTTCCAACTCTACCATTCTATGATTCTTTGATTTTTTTTTTTTAATGTGGGGTTTATTATACTGAATGGCGCACTATGTGGAGAGTATTATACTGTATGGAGCAAAATATGGGGCTCTTTATTCTGTATGGAGCAATATATGGAGCTCATTCTGTATGGAGCAACGTATGGGGCCCATTATACTGTGTGGAGCACTATGTTGGACCCTTTATACTATATGGAGCACTATGTGGGGTCATTATACTATATGGAGAACTATATGGGGCCCTTGATACTGTATGGAGCACTATGCTGGACCAGTATACTATATGGAGCACTATATAGGGTCATTATACTGTATGGAGCACTATGTGAGGTCATTTGTACTGTATTGAGAACTATATGAGGCCATTATAGTGTATGGAGCACTATGTAAGGCTATTATACTGTAGGAAGCATAATGTGGCACTATTACACTATATGAAAGACCATGCAGGGCTGGGTCATACTGTATGGAGGACTATGTGGGGCCCACTATACTGTATGGAGCACTATGTGAGGTGTATTTTACTGTATAGAGCACTATGCAGGGCCAATTATATTGTATGGAGCACTATATGGGGTCATTATACTGTATGGAGAACTATGCAGGGCCCATTATACTGTATGAAGCATTATATGAGGCCCTTTATACTGTATTGAGCACTATATGAGGCCATTATTGTGTATGAAGCACTATGTAAGGCCATTATACTGTATGAAAAGACCATGCATGACTGTGTTTTACTGAATGGAGGACTATGTGTGGCCCACTATACTGTATGCAGCAATTTTTGTGGCTAGTATACTGCATGGATGGCTGTGTGGGGGTTACCGTTGGAGAATTATACTGTGATGGGGGTCACCATTCTTTATCGGGGGATTGAGGGATTGGGTACAGTAAGGTCATCATACCATGGGTTGTTGTGAATGTGCTAGAAATGAATTCTGAGCAGAAGCTCCCTCTGGTGGTTACAAACAGTACTGAACTATCCAATGAAGATTGTGAAGATTGGCGATCAGGTGTTACTGACTGGTCTTATATAAGGGAGGTTCCCTCCCATCAGGGTGGCCGGTGATCAATTGTTCTGGTCTCATCTTTGATTCCTGTTCACTTTGTAGCTTGCTGTTTTGTGCCTGCATCTTCTGCTAACAGATAAGACATTTTCTTCTTTTAGTTTTTTGTGCTTGCTTTTTGCATTTTGTCCTGCACTTCTGTGGGGGTCTGCCGGGTCCCCTCCCGGGGCTTGTGCTCCTCTCAGTTTAGTTCAGCCACTGTTGTTTGTTCATTTGCCTTTTCCAGTTTTTTCAGTGGCTGCTGTTTAGTTTTTGTTACACCAGAGAACTAATTTAGGTGGTAGAGGTCGTGTGATCTCAGGTGTTTTTGTAATTAGTAGAGTTGGTACTTTTCAGGGTTTTTTGGGATTGCAGTAAGTGTCCTTCCTATCCTTTTCTATTTAGGAAGTTTGGGCCCCAATGTTTGCTCATACTATTTTCTGTCTGTGTCTGTATTTCCCCTTGTCTAACCGCCATTACATGTTTGGGGGCTTTCTATGTTCTTTGGGGATCTGCTCCGGGGCAGATAGTTTTCCTCTTTCTGTCTTTAGGTGTAGTTAGCTTCTCAGGCTGTGACGAGGCGTCTAGGACCAACGTAGGTACGCTCCACGGCTGCCTTTAGTTGTGGTGGTTAGTCAGGGTACTGCAATCCATAGATTCCAACCTCTCTGGTGTATTTCCTTTTTTGCTTGCTCTCCTCAGCTACCAAATCATAACAGATAAGGTGTTATGGAAGCCCAAGTTGCATTGATAGCAGCCTTTAGCTTGTCTGCATTGTTGGGTCTGGTGTCTCTCATCTTCCTCTTTACAATACCTCATAGATTCTCTATGGGATTAAGGTCAGGAGAGTTTGTTGGCCAATCAAACACAGTGATATGTTATGATTTGGTAGCTGAGGAGTGCAGGTAAAAAGGCAATACACCAGAGCAGTTGGAATCTATGAGATTGCAGTACCCTGACTAACCACAACAACTAGAGGCAGCCGTGGAGCGTTCCTACGTTGGTCCTAGACGCCTCGTCACAGCCTGAGAAACTAATTACACCTAAAGATAGAAATAGGAAAGCTATCTGCCCCGGAGCAGAACCCCAAAGATAATAGAAAGCCCCCAAACATGTAATGGCGGTTAGACAAGATGAAATACTGACACAGAAAGAAAATAGTATGAGCAAACGCTGGGGCCCAAACTAACTAAATAGAAAAGGATAGGAAGGGTACTTACTGCAATCCCAGAAAACCCTGAAAAGCACCAACTCTACTAATTTCAAAAACACCTGAGATCACACGACCTCTACCACCTAAATTAGTTCTCTGGTGTAACAAAATCAAAACAGCAGCCACTGAAAAAACTGGAAAAAGCAAAAGTACAAACATCAGAGGCTGAACTAAACTGAGAGGGCAAAAGCCCCCGGAGGGGACCCTGAAGGCCCCCACAGAAGTGCAGGACAAAATGCAAAAATATAGCACAAAAACAAAAAGAAGAAAATGTCTTCTCTGATAGCAGGAGATGCAGACACGACACAGCAGGCTACAAGGGAAACAGGATTCAAGGATTGAGACTAGAACAATTGATCACCGGCAACCCTGATGGGAAGGTGACTCCCTTATATAAGACCAGTCAGTAACACCTGATTCCCAGTCCTCACAATCTTCACTGGACAGACCAGCACCGCTTGTAACCACCAGAGGAAGCCTCTGCTCAGAACTCATCTCAAACCCATTCACAACAGTACCCCCCTTGAGGAGGGGTCACCGAACCCTCATTTGAGCAACCAGGTCAGTCAGGATGAGTTCTATGATACGCACGGATAAGTCTCCTAGCATGGATGTCCGAAGCAAACACCCAAGAATTGTCTTCCTGACCATAATCTCTCCATTTAACCCAATACTGGAGTTTCCTTCTAGAAAAACGAGAATCTAATATTTTCTCAATCACATACTCCAGATTGCCCTCAACCAAAACAGGGTCAGGAGGCACAGCAGCAGGAACCACTGGCTCAACAAACCTCTTCAACAAGGACTTGTGGAACACGTTATGGATCTTAAATGTCCCTGGAAGAAGCAAACGAAAAGAAACAGGATTAATAATCTCCATGATCTTATAAGGTCCAATGAACCTAGGCTTAAATTTAGGAGATGCTACTCTCATAGGAATATTTTTTGAGGACAACCAGACCAAGTCCCCCACTTTAAACCGAGGACCATCAGTCCTATGCCGGTTAGCAAACCGCTGGGCCTTCTCCTGAGAGAGGGACAACCTCTCCACTACCTGGTCCCAAATCTGTTGCATACGCTCCACAACAGAGTCAACACCTGGACAGACAGAAGCCTCCGTCTGTCCTGAAGAAAATCGAGGGTGAAACCCAGAATTACAGAAAAACGGAGACATCAAAGTGGCAGAGCTAGCCCTATTATTAAGAGCAAGCTCAGTCAAAGGCAAAAAAGAGACCCAGTCATCCTGATCAGCAGACACAAAGCATCTTAGATAAGTCTCCAATGTCTGGTTTGTTCTCTCAGTTTGACCATTGGTCTGAGGATGAAATGCCGAGGAGAAAGACAATTGAACACCCAGTTTAGAACAAAAAGTCCTCCAAAATCTGGAAACAAACTGGACTCCTCTGTCAGACACAATGTTCTCAGGAATGCCGTGTAAACGAACCACGTGCTGAAGGAACAACGGCACCAATTCAGAGGAGGAAGGCAACTTAGGTAATGGCACAAGATGTATCATTTTGGAAAACCTATCACAAATTACAAAGATGGTGGTCATTCTCTGAGAAACAGGAAGGTCGGAAATGAAATTCATAGAGATATGGGTCCATGGTCTCTTGGGCACAGGCAATGGCATCAACAAACCACTAGAGCGAGAGCAAGGCTTGGAGCGAGAGCAAGTCCCGCAGGACTGCACAAATTCCCTGACATCACGAGACAAGGTAGGCCACCAAAAGGACCGACTAACCAAGTCTCTGGTACCAAAAATTCCGGGATGCCCAGCCAATGCGGAACAATGAATCTCAGACATCACACTCTTTTTCCACTGGTCCGGGACAAACAATTTTCCAACAGGGCAGCACTCGGGCCTATCCTCCTGACACCCCTCCAGAGCAAGTCTCAAATTGGGCGAGATGGCGGAAAGAACTACACCCTCTTTCAAAATAACAGCAGGATCAGATAACTCAGGAGAGTCCGCAAGGAAACTCCTCGAGAGGGCATCCGCCTTAACATTCTTAGTGCCAGGAAGAAAGGAAACCACAAAATTAAAACGTGTGAAAAACAAGGCCCACCTGGCCTGTCTAGGATTGAGTCGCTTGGCAGATTCCAGATAGACCAGATTCTTATGGTCCATAAGGACCACCACCTGATGTTTGGCTCCCTCCAGCCAATGTCTCCACTCTTCAAAAGCCCACTTCATGGCCAATAACTCCCGATTACCCACGTCATAATTACGTTCAGTAGGAGAAAATTTTCGAGAGAAAAAGGCACAAGGGTTACTTTTAGAGGTCTCTGGATCTTTTTGGGACAAAACGGCACCTGCCCCAATTTCAGAGGCATCAACCTCCACCTGAAATGGCAGAGAAACATCAGGCTGCCGTAGAACAGGAGCAGAAGTGAATCTCTGCTTAAGTTCCTGAAATGCAGAGACTGCCTCAGGAGGCCAATTCACCACATCAGAACCCTTTCTGGTCAAATCAGTTAATGGTTTAACAATAACCGAGAAATTACCAATAAATTTACGATAAAAATTGGCAAAACCCAAAAATCTCTGAAGAGCCTTTAATGAAGTAGGTTGGACCCAATCACAGATGGCCTGAACCTTGACCGGGTCCATTTCAATAACAGATGGGGACAAAATGAATCCCAGAAATGAGATCCTCTGTACGCCAAAAAGACACTTTGATCCCTTCACATACAGAGCATTCTCTCTCAAAATCTGGAATACAGTTCGAACATGTTTCACATGAGAAGGAAAATGTCTTATCTGATAGCAGGAGATGCAGACACGACACAGCAGGCTACAAGGGAAACAGGATTCAAGGATTGAGACCAGAACAATTGATCACCGGCAACCCTGATGGGAAGGTGACTCCCTTATATAAGACCAGTCAGTAACACCTGATTCCCAGTCCTCACAATCTTCACTGGACAGACCAGCACCGCTTGTAACCACCAGAGGAAGCCTCTGCTCAGAACTCATCTCAAACCCATTCACAACAGTGATACTTTTGTTTTTAAACCAGGTATTGGTACTTTTGGCAGTGTGGACAGGTGCCAAGTTCTGCTGGAGAATGAAATTTACTTTTCCAAAAAGCTTGTCGGCAGAGGGAAGCATAAAGTGCTCTAAAATTTCCGGGTACACAGCTGTGCTGACTTTGGTCTTGATAAAACACAGTGGACCTACACCAGCAGACGACATGGCTCACCAAACCATCACTGATCGTGGAAACTTCACACTAGACCTCCAGCAGCTTGGATTGTGGCCTCTCTACTCTTCCTTCAGACTCTGTGACCTTGATTTCCAAATGAAATGCAAAATCTACTTTCATCTAAAAACAACGCCTTGGACCACTGAGCAACAGTACAGTTCTTTTTCTTCTTGGCCCAGGTAAGACGCTTCTGGCGTTGTCTATTGGTCATAAGTGGCTTGATATAAGGAATGTGACACTTGTAGCCCATGTCCTGGATACGTCTGTGTGTGGTGGCTCTTAAACCTATGACTCGAGCAGCATTCCACTCCTTGTGTATCTCCCCCAAATTTTTGAATGGCCTTTTCTTAACAATCCTTTCAATGCTGTAGTTATCCCGGTTGCTTGTACACCTTTTTCTACCACACTTTTCCTTCCACTCAACTTTCCATTAGTATGCTTAGATACAGCACTCTGAACAGCCAGCTTCTTTAGTAATGACCTTTTATGGCTTACTCCCTTGTGGATCCTGACTTTTTGACTGATTTTTCTGATGTGTTTAACGAAAGTAAATCTGCATCCTTGCCCCCCCATAGGAGCTATGACTGCGCTATTGAATTAGTGCCTGGTAGTAAATTCCCTAAAGGTCACCTTTTTAACTTGTCTGTACCTGAACATGACGCTATGCGGTCTTATATCAAGGAGTCATTGGAGAAGGGTCATATCAGACCATCCTCTTCACCCTTGGGTGCCGGTTTTTTCTTTGTGGCCAAAAAGGATGGTTCATTAAGGCCGTGTATTGATTATCGTCTCTTGAACAATATCACTGTGAAATATCAATATCCGTTACCCTTGATTTCTGACCTGTTTTCCAGGGTGAAAAGTGCTACTTGGTTTACCAAGCTTGACCTCAGGGGGGCATATAACCTTATTCGCATTAAACACGGGGATGAATAGAAGACGGCATTTAATACCCCAGAGGGGCATTTTGAGTACCTAGTGATGCCCTTTGGGCTCACTAATGCTCCTTCTGTCTTCCAGTCCTTCATGAATGACATTTTCAGGGATTTTGTGGATAAATTTCTGATTGTTTATTTGGATGATATCTTGATTTTTTCCAATGACTGGGACTCTCATGTGAAACATGTTCGGACTGTGTTCCAGATTTTGAGAGAGAATGCTCTGTATGTGAAGGGATCAAAGTGTCTTTTTGGTGTACAGAGGATCTCATTTCTGGGATTCATTTTGTCCCCATCTGTTATTGAAATGGACCCGGTCAAGGTTCAGGCCATCTGTGATTGGGTCCAACCTACTTCATTAAAGGCTCTTCAAAGATTCTTGGGTTTTGCCAATTTTTATCGTAAATTTATTGGTAATTTCTCTGTTATTGTTAAACCATTGACTGATTTGACCAAAAAGGGTTCTGATGTGGTGAATTGGCCTCCTGAGGCAGTCTCTGCGTTTCAGGAACTTAAGCAGAGATTCACTTCTGCTCCTGTTCTACGGCAGCCTGATGTTTCTCTGCCATTTCAGGTGGAGGTTGATGCCTCTGAAATTGGGGCAGGTGCCGTTTTGTCCCAAAGAGATCCAGAGACCTCTAAAAGTAACCCTTGTGCCTTTTTCTCTCGAAAATTTTCTCCAACTGAACGTAATTATGACGTGGGTAATCGGGAGTTATTGGCCATGAAGTGGGCTTTTGAAGAGTGGAGACATTGGCTGGAGGGAGCCAAACATCAGGTGGTGGTCCTCACGGACCATAAGAATCTGGTTTATCTGGAATCAGCCAAGTGACTTAATCCTAGACAGGCCAGGTGGGCCTTGTTTTTCACACGTTTTAATTTTGTGGTTTCCTTTCTTCCTGGCACTAAGAATGTTAAGGCGGATGCCCTCTCGAGGAGTTTCCTTGCGGACTCTCCTGAGTTATCTGATCCTGCTGTTATTTTGAAAGAGGGTGTAGTTCTTTCCGCCATCTCGCCCAATTTGAGACTGGCTCTGGAAGGGTGTCAGGAGGATAAACCCGAGCGCTGCCCTATTGGGAAATTGTTTGTCCCAGACAGATGGAAAAAGAGTGTGATGTCTGAGATTCATTGTTCCGCGTTGGCCGGTCATCCCGGAATTTTTGGTACCAGAGACTTGGTTAGTCGGTCCTTTTGGTGGCCTACTTTGTCTCGTGACGTCAGGGAATTTGTGCAGTCCTGCGGGACTTGCTCTCGCTCCAAGCCTTGCTCTCGCTCTAGTGGTTTGTTGATGCCATTGCCTGTGCCCAAGAGACCATGGAGCCATATCTCTATGGATTTCATTTCCGACCTCCCTGTTTCTCAGAGAATGACCGTTATCTGGGTGATTTGTGATAGGATTTCCAAGATGATACATCTTGTGCCATTGCCTAAGTTGCCTTCCTCCTCTGAATTGGTGCCTTTGTTCCTTCAGCACGTGGTTCGGTTACACGGCATTCCTGAGAACATTGTGTCTGACAGAGGAGTCCAGTTTGTTTCCAGATTTTGGAGGACTTTTTGTTCTAAACTTGGTGTTCAATTGTCTTTCTCCTCGGCTTTTCATCCAATGGACAAACTGAGAGAACAAACCAGACATTGGAGACTTATCTGAGATGCTTTGTGTCTGCTGATCAGGATGACTGGGTCTCTTTTTTGCCTTTGGCTGAGTTTGCTCTTAATAATAGGGCTAGCTCTGCCACTTTGATGTCTCCATTTTTCTGCAATTTTGGGTTTCACCCTCGATTTTCTTCAGGACAGACGGAGGCTTCTGTCTGTCCAGGTGTTGACTCTGTTGTGGAGCGTATGCAGCAGATTTGGGACCAGGTAGTGGAGAGGTTGTCCCTCTCTCAGGAGAGGGCCCAGCGGTTTGCCAACCGGCATAGGACTGATGGTCCTCGGTTTGAAGTGGGGGATTTGGTCTGGTTGTCCTCAAGAAATATCCCTATGAGAGTTGCATCTCCTAAGTTTAAGCCTAGGTTCATTGGACCTTATAAGATCATGGAGATTCTTAATCCTGTTACCTTTCGTTTACTTCTTCCAGGGACATTTAAGATCCATAACGTGTTCCACAAGTCCTTATTGAAGAGGTTTGTCGAGCCAGTGGTTCCTATGGCTGTGCCTCCTGACCCTGTTTTGGTTGAGGGCAATCTGGAGTATGTGGTTGAGAAAATATTGAATTCTCATTTTTCTAGACGGAAACTCCAGTATTTGGTTAAGTGGAGAGGTTATGGTCAGGAGGACAATTCTTGGGTGTTTGCTTCGGACATCCATGCTAGGAGAGTCATCCGTGCGTATCACAGAGCTCATCCTGACCGACCTGGTTGCTCAAATGAGGGTTCAGTGACCCCTCCTCAAGGGGGGGTACTGTTGTGAATGTGCTAGAAATGAATTCTGAGCAGAAGCTCCCTCTGGTGGTTATAAACAGTACTGAACTATCCAATGAAGATTGGAGATCAGGTGTTACTGACTGGTCTTATATAAGGGAGGTTCCCTCCCATCAGGGTTGCCGGTGATCAATTGTTCTGGTCTCATCTTTGATTCCTGTTCACTTTGTAGCTTGCTGTTTCGTGCCTGCATCTTCTGCTAACAGATAAGACATTTTCTTCTTTTAGTTTTTTGTGCTTGCTTTTTGCATTTTGTCCTGCACTTCTGTGGGGGTCTGCCAGGTCCCCTCCGGGGGCTTGTGCTCCTCTCAGTTTAGTTCAGCCACTGTTGTTTGTTCATTTGCCTTTTCCAGTTTTTTTAGTGGCTGCTGTTTAGTTTTTGTTACACCAGAGAACTAATTTAGGTGGTAGGGGTCGTGTGATCTCAGGTGTTTTTGTAATTAGTAGAGTTGGTACTTTTCAGGGTTTTTTGGGATTGCAGTAAGTGTCCTTCCTATCCTTTTCTATTTAGGAAGTTTGGGCCCCAACGTTTGCTCATACTATTTTCTGTCTGTGTCTGTATTTCCCCTTGTCTAACCGCCATTACATGTTTGGGGGCTTTCTATGTTCTTTGGGGATCTGCTCCGGGGCAGATAGTTTTCCTCTTTCTGTCTTTAGGTGTAGTTAGCTTCTCAGGCTGTGACGAGGCGTCTAGGACCAACGTAGGTACGCTCCACGGCTGCCTTTAGTTGTGGTGGTTAGTCAGGGTACTGCAATCCCATAGATTCCAACCTCTCTGGTGTATTTCCTTTTTTGCATCATAACAATGGGTGTGGAGGGTACTGTGGACGAATTCACCGAGGGGGTATCTTACTGTGTTTGGAGCACTTTTGTTTGCGTCTTACGTTATTATCTGTATTATTCAAGGTTTTATATCCGTTATTACATATTTAAATTAGGCCAGATGCTTTTTACTGTTCTTACATGGTATATTATTCTAAGATCTATCTATTAATTAAAATGTACTTTGTTCCTGGGACAACCTCTGTTTCTATATGAAAAAATTCAATGTTATATTTGATGAGAAGGAAAAACTTCCACAACTGTAGACTTTTTAAATAATGATCAAGAATGGCCCGTGACTTTGTCCAAGCTTTTAATTTCGGCCCTCTGTGTATTTGAGTTTGACATCCCTGGGCTAAATTCATTCTCTGAGGCTTTGACCGAAATTGACCAGACGTCACTGTCTCAAACATCACCACCACCTTTCCTAGGACCTTCATGCAAAATCTAAGCTAATGTCTGCCCAGACGCTTAAAAGTTCTGATGAAAGACTGAAGAGATAACAATCATCCCAATGGACCGTAGCAGCACCATAATCGGGCCAGGATTTTTGTGAATTCCTTTGGCTCTCTGGTCACTCCATTTGAATGGATAGTGACCTTGATTGACCACAAATTGAAGAAATCGCTGAAGTGCAGGAAAAATTGTCACATGTATATAAGCGTCCCGAATATCTACCGAAGAAAGAAATTCCCCGTCTTCCATGGATGCGCTGACTGACCAGAGCGATTTGATCTTGAAGCAATGAAGACGAACCCATTTGTTCAGAAATATTAAATCTAAAATAGGCCGCACTGAGCCATTCCATTTGGGGATGACAAATAGGTCTGAATAAACACCGGTCACACCGACACAAGAGGATACAGTTACAGCCTGGACTCTGTGTAGCTATGTGGGTGAAACAGAGCGCACAATTACACTCTGTTATCCTGAGACACCCTCTAAAAACACAGAGCAAAATAGTTAGCACCTAACCTAAAGGCTGGGTCTCACATAGCGATACACCAGCGATCCCAACAACGATCAGGATCGCTGGTGTATCCGCTACATTATTGCTGCTGAGCTGCCAAACAGGCAGCTCAGGCAGCGATCAGTACAAGCGACACTGCGGGTAACATCGCTTAGTTACCCGCAGTGTACCTTGGATACCAGCGCCCTGATGCAGGGAGCTGGTAACCAAGGTACACATCGGGTTTCCAGGCGCTGTGCGGTGCCTGGAAACCCGCTGTGTACCTTGGTTACCAGCTCCCTGCTTCAGGGCGCTGGTATCCAAGGTACACAGCGGGTTTCTAGGCACAGCCCGCGCCTGGAAACCCGCTGTGTACCTTGGTTACCAGCGGATCGCTGGTCTCCCGCCTGTCACACGCAGCGATGCGTGCCTGTCAGCGGGAGACCAGCAATCAAAAAAATGTCCTGACATTTCAGCGACGATCAGCGATACCCAGCAGGGGGGCTGATCGTCGCTGAATGTCACACACAGCGATATCACTGGTGAGCTCCTGCTGCGTCACAAAACTAGTGACTCAGCAGCGATCTCGGTAGCGATATCGCTATGTGAGACGGGGGCTTAAGACATGTCTTGGCTCTGACACTACGCTGAACTGAGGAAGCCTGGCTCCAGCAGGCGAGGTACAGTCTGCTGGGGAGGAGACAATTTCATTGAAATGCAATAATAGTGTCAGCCTCCAGGTGACAGCCGATTGTCCCATGGTTCTGTGTCCCCCAATGAGATGAATGGGAAATTACTATTTTGGATGCAAAATAACAAATCCTGTTTGCAACCAATGGCCGACATTTATGGGAGAATTTTGTAGTATGGTGTCCAATAGAAATGTGGATTGTGAAGGGAAACAAAAGATTTTTGACAAATCTGGGTGCACTCATTAATGCTGAGCACTGTAGGTATCCTTTGTGTGTCCACTTCCTGCACATTAATGACTGGAGATCATCCACTGTAGGAGGGACTACACCCCATAACAATTAATTATTTTTAGATTTTCATGTATGCCAAGAAAAAAAATTGGCATACATGAAAAAATAAACTGTGCAGTGTTATTTATTCTGTACAACAGTTTATGGTGATTTTTTTCACTTTGCAGTCTAGTAATGTTTAAATCTCTTCTTTTGAGTTTATCATCCTATTCATATGGGATATGAGCTTCAGGTATAGATTCTTACATAAAGATAGTGGTTTCAACGTGCACATGACATAAATTTACTGTTCTATATTTTATCTGTATCAACTGTGATTACAATGGATAATGTGATCATACCTAGTAAATCTAAATGGTGCATGTGCGTATTAAAAGTTTAGGAATTTTTTCCTCCTTACTTAATGCTATTAAATAACTGACTTTTTGATTCACATTCCTGATTGTTGTAGCATCTCTGCATTTGTTTTCCCCTAAATACTTTTTAATGTTTATGTATTTTTTTTTGCATATTAATAAAGAATTAAAAAAATAGAAATTGGCTTTAGCTTCCTTTTCTATTAAGATATTTTTTGGTTCAAGATGAGGAGAAGATGTAAGTGAGAGCCCTTGGTGAGGATGGTAGGCGATAGACAGATGAAAGATGTAGGTGGCTTTTGCACTTGGAAGGTGGTACATGTAAAGATGAGAAGATGAAGGGTGGAGCAATCCTGTGTAGAGGATGGGTGGGTGATAGATGAGAAGATGTAGGGGGTGCACTGTGGAGAGGATGGGTATGGGATAGACAGATGAGAGAAGATGTAGGGGGCTGCACTGTGGAGAGGATGGGTAGTGTAACAAGAGAGAAGATGAGGGTGGAGCAACCTGTGCAGAGGATGGGTAGGTGATAGATGAGAAGATGTAGGGGGCTGCACTGTGGAGAGGATGGGTATGTGATAGACAGATGAGGAGAAGATGTAGGGTGGAGCAGCACTGTGCAGAGGATGGGTAGGTGATAGATGAGAAGATGTAGGGGCTGCACTGTGGAGAGGATGGGTATGTGATAGACAGATGAGGAGAAGATGTAGGGTGGAGCAGCACTGTGGAGACGATGGGTAGGTGATAAACAGATGAGAAGATGTAGGGAGGTGCAACACTGTGGAGAGGATGGGTATGGTGGTAGACAGATGAGGAGAAGATGTAGGGTGGTTCAGCACTGTGGAGAGGAAGGGTAGGGTAATAGACAGGTGAAGAGAAGATGTAGGGCAGTGCAGCACAGTGGAGAGGAACGGTAGGGTGGTAGACAGATGAGGAGATGTAGGGTGGGAGCAGCCCTGTAGAGAGGATGGGTAGATGGTAGACAGATGAGGAGAAGATGTAGGGTGGAGCAGCACTGTGAAGAGGATGGGTAGGCGATACACGGATGAAGAGAAGATGTAGGGCGGTGAAGCACTGTGGAGAGGAAGGGTAGTGTGGTAGACATATGAGAAGAAGATGTAGGGTGGGAGAAGCCCTGTACAGAGGATGGATAGGTGGTAGACAGATGAGGAGAAGATGTAGGGCAGTGCAGCACTGTGGAGAGGAAGGGTAGGGTAGTAGACAAATGAGGAGAAGATGTAGGGTGGAGAAGCACTGTGGAGAGGTTAGGTAGGTGGTAGACAGAGATGAGGAGATGTAGGGTGGTGCAGCACTGTGGAGAGGACGGGTAGGTGGTAGACAGAGATGAGGAGGAGATGTACGGTGGTGCAGTACAGTGAAGACTTTTGTAGGTGAGATAGAAGTTAATATTATTCTCTGTATTGGATGGTTAACCAGTGTAATGACTGGCACAGGGTAGAGGCATCGGTGTAATGGTTGGTGAGAAATATGATCCTGGCTGCTGCATTCAGGACTGATTGGAAAGGGAAGAGTTTAATAAGAGGGAGACCGATTAGAGAGTTTCAATAGTCCAGGCAAGAATGAATAAGAGAATAAGAGCCACAGAAAGATTCTTTGCAGATTCAAAAGTAAGAAAAGATTGAATTCTAAAGACGTTTTTGAGGTGCAGGTGACAGGAGTGGGAGTGTACAATTAGTGTCATCAGCATAGAAATCTTGCTGGAAACCAAATCTGCTGATAGTTTGTCCAATAGGGGCAGTGTATAAAGTGAAGAGGTGGGGGCCCAGGACTGAGCCCTGAGAAACCCTGACAATAAGGGGAAGGGACCTATGACAGAGACCTGAGAAACCCGACAGTAAAAGGAGTTTACCTAGAACCGAACCCTGAGGAAAGCAGGCAGTAAGAGAAGGTGACCTAGGACTGAACTTTGAGGAACCCCAACACTAAGAGGAGGGGGCCTAGTACTGAACCCTGAAGAAACTCGAAAGAGGAGAGGGCCTAGGACTCGACTCGGAGGAACCCAGACAGTAAAAGGAGTGGTCTAGGACTGAGTCCTGAGGAACTCCGACGGTAAGAGAGGGGACCTAGGACTGAGCCCTGAGGAACCCCAACAGCATGGGAGGGGGCTAATACTGAACCCTGAGCAACCCGAAAGAAAGAAGAGAAGGGGCTAGGCATGAACCCGGAGGAACCCTGACAGTAAGAGGAGTAGGCCTTGAACTAGACCCAAAAGAACCCAGACACTAAGAGGAGTGGGCCTAGGACTGAACCTTGAGGAACCTCGACAGTAAGAGGAGTGGGCCTAGGACTAGACCGGAGGAACCCAGACAGTAAGAGGAGCGTAGGCCTAGGACTGAACTCTGAGGAATCCCAACAGCAAAAGAAGGTGGCCTAGAACTAAACCATAAGGAATCCAGATAGTAAGAAGAGGTAACCTAGGCCTGAACCCTGAGGAACCACGGCTGTAAAAAAGAGGGGACCGAGGACTGAACCCTGAGGAAATCCGACAGTACAATACTTCAGATACCTTGGCCAGGTCAGTCACAATCCTCCACTCCTGTCATATAGCTATAGTTCTGCATTGTCCAATGACGCAACTTCTCTAGCCTGCAAATTTGTTTACTAGCCCAAGCTACTAACTTAATAACACAGCCATCAATACAAGACTACCCTGGGGATTATCTCCCACAATATCCTTGCAGCTGATGAATGTAGATGGCTGGACCCTGGCGCTGGTAAAGTCCCTAAAGACAGATGACACTTCTTCTATTCAGAGGGAGTCACTTGTATATGAACGAACCATAAGAAGAGGCACAGAGCGCTGCGTGCGAGAGCAGGCTATGAGTGGCACATAGCAAGCAAGAGCAGGTACTAGGTGGCACAGAGTACTCAGCATGTGTGAGCAGGTGCTGGGTGTCAGAGATCGCTCAGCAGGTGAGAGCAGGTGCTGGGGGCCACAGATCGCTCAGCAGGAGAGAGCAGGTGCTGAGCAGCACAGAGTGATCAGCATGCGAAAGCAGGTGCTGGGTGTCCAAGATCGCTCAGCATGCGAGAGCAGGTGCTGGGCGGAACAGAGTGCTCAGCACGCGAGAGCAGGTGCTGGGTGTCAGAGATCGCTCAGCAGGTGAGAGCGGGTGCTGGGTGCCACAGATTGCTCAGCATGCGAGAGCAGGTGCTGGTTGTCCGAGATCGCTCAGCAGGAGAGAGCAGGTGCTGAGCAGCACAGAGTGATCATCATGCGAAAGCAGGAGCTGGGTGTCCGAGATCGCTCAGCATGCGAGAGCAGGTGCTGGGCGGAACAGAGTGCTCAGCATGCGAGAGCAGGTGCTGGGTGTCAGAGATCGCTCAGCAGGTGAGAGCAGGTGCTGGGTGTCCGAAATCGCTCAGCATGCGAGAGCAGGTGCTGGGCGGAACAGAGTGCTCAGCATGCGAGAGCAGGTGCTGGGTGTCAGAGATCGCTCAGCAGGTGAGAGCAGGAGCTGGGTGTCCGAAATCGCTCAGCATGCGAGAGCAGGTGCTGGGTGTCAGAGATCGCTCAGCAGGTGAGAGCGGGTGCTGGGTGCCACAGATTGCTAAGCATGTGAGAGAAGGTGATGGGTGTCCGAGATCGCTCTGCAGTTGAGAGCAGGTGCTGGGCGGCACAGAGTGCTCAGAATGTGTGAGCAGGTGCTGGGTGTCAGAGATCGCTCAGCAGGTGAGAGCAGGTGCTGGGCGGCACAGAGTGCTCAGCATGCGAGAGCAGGTGATGGGTGTCAGAGATCGCTCAGCAGGTGAGAGCAGGTGCTGGGTGCCACAGATCGCTCAGCATGCGAAAGCAGGTGCTGGGTGTCAGAGATCGCTCAGCAGGTGAGAGCAGGTGCTGGGCGGCACAGAGTGCTCAGCATGCGAGAGCAGGTGATGGGTGTCAGAGATCGCTCAGCAGGTGAGAGCAGGTGCTGAGCAGCACAGAGTGATCAGCATGCGAAAGCAGGTGCTGGGTGTCAGAGATCGCTCAGCAGGAGAGAGCAGGTGCTGAGCAGCACAGAGTGATCAGCATGCGAAAGCAGGTGCTGGTTGTCCGAGATCGCTCAGCAGGAGAGAGCAGGTGCTTGGCGGAACAGAGTGCTCAGCATGCGAGAGCAGGTGCTGGGTGTCAGAGATCGCTCAGCAGGTGAGAGCAGGAGCTGGGTGTCCGAAATCGCTCAGCATGCGAGAGCAGGTGCTGGGCGGAACAGAGTGCTCAGCATGCGAGAGCAGGTGCTGGGTGTCAGAGATCGCTCAGCAGGTGAGAGCGGGTGCTGGGTGCCACAGATTGCTAAGCATGCGAGAGAAGGTGATGGGTGTCCGAGATCGCTCAGCAGTTGAGAGCAGGTGCTGGGCGGCACAGAGTGCTCAGAATGTGAGAGCAGGTGCTGGGTGTCAGAGATCACTCAGCAGGTGAGAGCAGGAGCTGGGTGTCCGAAATCGCTCAGCATGCGAGAGCAGGTGCTGGGTGTCAGAGATCGCTCAGCAGGTGAGAGCGGGTGCTGGGTGCCACAGATTGCTAAGCATGTGAGAGAAGGTGATGGGTGTCCGAGATCGCTCTGCAGTTGAGAGCAGGTGCTGGGCGGCACAGAGTGCTCAGAATGTGTGAGCAGGTGCTGGGTGTCAGAGATCGCTCAGCAGGTGAGAGCAGGTGCTGGGCGGCACAGAGTGCTCAGCATGCGAGAGCAGGTGATGGGTGTCAGAGATCGCTCAGCAGGTGAGAGCAGGTGCTGGGTGCCACAGATCGCTCAGCATGCGAAAGCAGGTGCTGGGTGTCAGAGATAGCTCAGCAGGTGAGAGCAGGTGCTGGGTGTCAGAGATCGCTCAGCAGGAGAGAGCAGGTGCTGAGCAGCACAGAGTGATCAGCATGCGAAAGCAGGTGCTGGTTGTCCGAGATCGCTCAGCAGGAGAGAGCAGGTGCTTGGCGGAACAGAGTGCTCAGCATGCGAGAGCAGGTGCTGGGTGTCAGAGATCGCTCAGCAGGTGAGAGCAGGAGCTGGGTGTCCGAAATCGCTCAGCATGCGAGAGCAGGTGCTGGGCGGAACAGAGTGCTCAGCATGCGAGAGCAGGTGCTGGGTGTCAGAGATCGCTCAGCAGGTGAGAGCGGGTGCTGGGTGCCACAGATTGCTAAGCATGCGAGAGAAGGTGATGGGTGTCCGAGATCGCTCAGCAGTTGAGAGCAGGTGCTGGGCGGCACAGAGTGCTCAGAATGTGAGAGCAGGTGCTGGGCGGCACAGAGTGCTCAGCATGCGAGAGCAGGTGCTGGGTGTCAGAGATCGCTCAGCAGGTGAGAGCAGGTGCTGGGTGCCACAGATCGCTCAGCATGCGAAAGCAGGTGCTGGGTGTCAGAGATCGCTCAGCATGTGTGTGAGCAGATGCTGGGTGTCAGAGATCGCTCAGCAGGTGAGAGCAGGTGCTGGGTGTCAGAGATCGCTCAGCAGGAGAGAGCAGGTGCTGAGCAGCACAGAGTGATCAGCATGCGAGAGCAGGTGCTGGTTGTCCGAGATCGCTCAGCAGGTGAGAGCAGGTGCTGGGTGGCACAGAGAGCTCAGCATGTAAGGGCATGTACTGGGTGGCACAGAGAGCTCTGCATGCGAGAGCAGATGCTGGGTGCCATAGAGTTCTCAGCATGCAGGGCAAGTATTGGGTGTCAGAGAGCGCTTTAGCAGGTGAGAGCAGGTACTAAGCAACACAGAGAGCTTAGCAAGCAAAAGCAGGTGCTGGGTGGCACAGAGCGCTCAGAATGTGAGGGCAGTGCTGGGTGGCACAGAGCACTCAGTATGTAAGGGCATGTACTGGGTGGCACAGAGAGCTCAAGGTGAGAGCAGGTACTGGGTGCCACAGAGAGCTCAGAATGTGAGGGCAGGTGCTGGGTGGCACAGAGCGCTCAGAATGTGAGGGCATGTGCTGGGTGGCACAGAGCGCTCAGAATGTGAGGGCATGTGCTGGGCGAACAGAGTGCTCAGCAGGTGAGAGCAGGTGCTGGGTGTCAGAGATCGCTCAGCAGGAGAGAGCAGGTGCTGGCAGCAGAGTGATCAGCATGCGAAGCAGGTGCTGGTTGTCCGAGATCGCTCAGCAGGAGAGAGCAGGTGCTGAGCAGCACAGAGTGATCACATGCGAAAGCAGGAGCTGGGTGTCCGAGACTGCTCAGCATGCGAGAGCAGGTGCTGGGCGGAACAGAGTGCTCAGCATGCGAGAGCAGGTGCTGGGTGTCAAAGATCGCTCAGCAGGTGAGAGCAGGTGCTGGGTGTCGAAATCGCTCAGCATGCGAGAGCAGGTGCTTGCGAGAACAGAGTGTGCTGCAGATGCGAGGAGCAGGTGCTGGGTGTCAGAGATCGCTCAGCAGGTGATAGCAGGAGCTGGGTGTCCGAAATCGCTCAGCATGCGAGAGCAGGTGCTGGGCGAACAGAGTGCTCAGCATGCGAGAGCAGGTGCTGGGTGTCAGAGATCGCTCAGCAGGTGAGAGCGGGTGCTGGGTGCCACAGATTGCTAAGCATGCGAGAGAAGGTGATGGGTGTCGAGATCGCTCAGCAGTTGAGAGCAGGTGCTGGGTGTCAGAGATCGCTCAGCAGGTGAGAGCAGGTGCTGGGCGGCACAGAGTGCTCAGCATGCGAGAGCAGGTGCTGGGTGTCAGAGATCGCTCAGCAGGTGAGAGCAGGTGCTGGGTGCCCCAGATCGCTCAGCATGCGAAAGCAGGTGCTGGGTGTCAGAGATCGCTCAGCATGTGTGGAGCAGATGCTGGTTGTCCGAGATCGCTCAGCAGGTGAGAGCAGGTGCTGGGTGGCACAGAGAGCTCAGCATGTAAGGGCATGTACTGGGTGGCACAGAGAGCTCTGCATGCGAGAGCAGATGCTGGGTGCCATAGAGTTCTCAGCATGCAGGGCAAGTATTGGGTGTCAGAGAGCGCTTAGCAGGTGAGAGCAGGTACTAAGCAACACAGAGAGCTCAGCAAGCAAAAGCAGGTGCTGGGTGGCACAGAGCGCTCAGAATGTGAGGGCAGGTGCTGGGTGGCACAGAGCACTCAGTATGTAAGGGCATGTACTGGGTGGCACAGAGAGCTCAGGAGGTGAGAGCAGGTACTGGGTGCCACAGAGAGCTCAGAATGTGAGGGCAGGTGCTGGGTGGCACAGAGCGCTCAGAATGTGAGGGCATGTGCTGGGTGGCACAGAGCGCTCAGAATGTGAGGGCATGTGCTGGGTGGCACAGAGCGCTCAGAATGTGAGGGCAGGTGCTGGGTGGCACAGAGCGCTCAGAATGTGAGGGCAGGTGCTGGGTGTCACAGAGCGCTCAGAATGTGAGGGCAGGTGCTGGGTGGCACAGAGCGCTCAGAAGTGAGGGCAGGTGCTGGTGGCACAGAGAGCTCAGGGGTGAGATCAGGTACTGGGTGCCACACAGCCTCAGCATATGAGGGCAGGTGCTGGGTGGCACAGAGAGCTCAGCATGTGAGGGCATGTACTGGGTGGCACAGAGAGCTCAGCATGTGAGGGCATGTATGGGTGGCACAGAGAGCTCAGGAGGTGAGAGCAGGTACTGGGTGGCACAGAGAGCTCAGAATGTGAGGGCAGGTGCTGGGTGGCACAGAATGCTCAGCATACGAGAGCAAGTGCTGGGTGGCACAGAGCGCTCAGCATGTAAGGACATGTACTGGGTGGCACAGAAAGCTCAGCATGCGAGAGCAGGTGCTGGGTGGCACAGAGCGCTCAGCATGTGAGGGCATGTACTGGGTGGCACAGAGAGCTCAGCATGCGAGAGCAGGTGCTGGGTGGCACAGATTGCTCAGCATGTGAGGGCATGTACTGGGTGGCACAGAGAGCTCAGGAGGTGAGAGCAGGTTCTGGGTGGCACAGAGCGCTCAGAATGTGAGGGCAGGTTGTGGGTGGCACAGAATGCTCAGCATACGAGAGCAAGTGCTGGGTGCCACAGATCGCTCAGCATGTGAGGGCATGTACTGGGTGGCACAGAGCGCTCAGCATGTGAGGGCAGGTACTGGGTGGCACAGAGAGCTCAGAATGTAAGGGCAGGTACTGGGTGGCACAGAGAGTTCAGCATGTGAGGGCATGTACTGGGTGGCACAGAGAGCTCAGGAGGCGAGAGCAGGTGCTGGGTGGCACAGAGCACTCAGCATATGAGAGCAGGTACTGGGTGGCACAGAGCGCTCAGAATGTGAGGGCAGGTTCTGGGTGGCACAGAGAGCTCAGCATGCGAGAGCAGGTGCTGGGTGGCACAGATTGCTCAGCATGTGAGGGCATGTACTGGGTGGCACAGAGAGCTCAGGAGGTGAGAGCAGGTTCTGGGTGGCACAGAGCGCTCAGAATGTGAGGGCAGGTTCTGGGTGGCACAGAATGCTCAGCATACGAGAGCAAGTGCTGGGTGCCACAGATCGCTCAGCATGTGAGGGCATGTACTGGGTGGCACAGAGAGCTCAGGAGGTGAGAGCAGGTGCTGGGTGGCACAGAGCGCTCAGAATGTGAGGACAGGTGCTGGGTGGCACAGAGCATTCTGAGTGTGAGAGCAGGTGCTAGGTGGCAAAGTGGGCAATAGTTATGGTTGCACTTCTCTGGCAGTGGAGTTTTCCTGTGGGCATTAGGGTTAGGGTTGCACTTTTCTAAGCACTGGGGCTCCCCCATGGGAATTAGGGTCAGGGTTGCACTTTTTTAGGCAGTGGGGCTCCTCCATGTGCATTAGGGTTAGGGTTGCACTTTTCTAGGCAGTGGGGCTCCCCCGTGGGCATTAGGGTTAGGGTTGCACTTTTCTATGCAAAGGGGCTCCCCCATGTGCATTAGGGTTAGGGTTGCACTTTTCTAGGCAGTGGGGCTCCCTCGTGGGCATTAGGGTTAGGGTTTCACTTCTCTAGGCAGTGGGGCTCCTCCATGTGCATTAGGGTTAGGGTTGCACTTTTCTAGGCAGTGGGGCTCCCCGTGGGCATTAGGGTTAGGGTTGCACTTTTCTATGCAAAGGGGCTCCCCCATGGGCATTAGGATTAGGGTTGCACTTTTCTAGGCAGTGGGGTTTACTGTGGGCATTGGGTTAGGTGCACTTCTCTAGCAGTGGCTACCCATGGGCATTAGGTTAGGGTTGCACTTTTTTTAGGCAGTGGGGCTACCCATGGGCATTAGGGTTAGGGTTTCACTTCTCTAGACAGTGGAGCTCACCTGTGGGCTGTGACCTCTCAATGATCTTGTCCAGGGCATGGGTATAAACTGATAGGAGAGACTGGCACAGTGGAGCACATTTATCTGGGCGTCCACAGCTGGTACTTTCACTAAGAGACATCAAACACTAGAAAACAAATGTTATGATTCAAAATCAAGACCTCGACAAAAACTGAGCTAAGACATGGCAGTGACTGACTTTACCTCTAAGCCCCTTGCCAATACAATGGTGTTGGAATCTTCTGGAGAGCGCAACAGCTCCTCCAGCACCCGCAGGAAGTCCCCGCTGCACGCCAGGAGTTCCCTGCAACAAAGGTGTAACATTAGCGTGACAAGCCAGACGACAAAGGGTAAAAGACCACCAACTTTCACCTGGAGGCTCACCGGGAGGATTCAGGAAGACCCCAAAAACAGTAATAAGAACTCAGCAGAGCAAAAACGTCTGACAGAAAGGAGGTGGCCCAGGAGCACTGGAAGGAGGGAGAAATAAGGGTTAAGATCAGGTTGATAATACACCTACTACCACCCCATCCTCCTGACCACAGAATTCACTGTATAAAGTGAGGGGTTAATATCTGGCTGATAATACACAGCTGCATTTACAGCTGAAGTCCCGGGGCATGCGATGTTCTAGCTGCCCAGCAGAACAGATGACCTGCTACAACAGCCAAGGATCTGCAGAAGACCCTCATGCCTGTCATGACGGATCTCCTGTGGAAGCCGGACCATGGCTGGTGTTTATAGGAGACTGTGACTTTTGCTATATACAGCTGTACAATCAGACTATGAAATGTTCAATACCCTATGTGAATGCGAAAAAACAGTAAAAAGTAAAAAAAAAACAAATAACTTTTTTTAAAAAAAAAAGGATAAATATTCAAATCACACCCACTTACCCTCGTTAAAAATTAAGAGAGAAAAAAATTTCAAGTGGCATCCAAACTCTCAATATATAAAATTAGATATAACCTGATCAGTAAATGCCAAAATGGGGAGAGAAATTAAAACATCAAAACATTTTTCTGGCTGCTACAATAGCGCAAGAAAATGCAATAACAGGAGATCAAAACATAGAAACTTCACCATATAACGTCAACCAAGAAATGGAATCTACCCCAAATAATATCAACCAAGACATAGATTCTTCCCCAAATAACATCAAACGAGACATGGAATCTATCCCAAATAACATCAACCAAGACATGGAATCTACCCCAAATAACATCAACCAAGACATGGAATCTACCCCAAATAACATCAACCGAGACATGGAATCTACCCCAAATAACATCAACCGAGACATGGAATCTACCCCAAATAACATCAACCGAGACATGGATTCTACCCCAAATAACATCAACCGAGACATGGAATCTACCCCAAATAACATCAACCGAGACATGGAATCTACCCCAAATAACATCAACCGAGACATGGAATCTACCCCAAATAACATCAACCGAGACATGGAATCTACCCCAAATAACATCAACCAAGACATAGATTCTTCCCCAAATAACATCAACCAAGACATGGAATCTATCCCAAATAACATCAACCAAGACATGGAATCTACCCCAAATAACATCAACCAAGACATGGATTCTTCCCCAAATAACATCAACCAAGACATGGATTCTTCCCCAAATAACATCAACCAAGACATGGAATCTACTCCAAATAACATCAACCAAGACATGGATTCTTCCCCAAATAACATCATCCAAGACATGGATTCTTCCCCAAATAACATCAACCAACGGACTATGAGAATCTATCCCAAATAACATCAACCGAGACATGGAATCTACCCCAAATAACATCAACCAAGACATGGAATCTACCCTAAATAACATCAACCAAGACAAGGAATCTACCCCAAATAACATCAACCAAGAAATGGAATCTACCCCAAATAACATCAACTGAGACATGGAATCTACCCCAAATAACATCAACTGAGACATGGAATCTACCCCGAATAACATCAACCGAGACATGGAATCTACCCCAAATAACATCAACCGAGACATGGAATCTACCCAAATAACATCAACCGAGACATGGAATCTACCCCAAATAACATCAACCGAGACATGGAATCTACCCCTAATAACATCAACCAAGACATGGAATCTACCCCAAATAACATCAACCGAGACATGGAATCTACCCCAAATAACATCAACCGAGACATGGGATCTACCCCAAATAACATCAACCAAGACATTGAATCTACCCCAAATAACATCAACCAAAGACATGGAATCTGTTATGAATGTGCTAGAGATGGTTTCTGAGCAGAGGCTCCCTCTGGTGGTTACAGACAGTACTGAACCTTTCAGCGAGGAATGGCAATCTGGGGGCAGAGGTATGCGTGAGATAGTGTTGCCTTGTGAGCCAGCTTCTGAGCCCATGCAGTGTGATAGAGTGACTTCTGGGGCTCAGCGTCATGAGTTTCGAAAGCGCAATGGGTTGTTTCTACTGTGGTGATGCCTCTCATGCTATTTCAGTCTGCCCTAAGCGGGGAAGACGTTTTGCACGCTCAGTTGTCTTGGGTAGTGGTCAGACTAAATTTCTGTTAACTGTTACCCTGATTTGCTCCCTGTCCACATTTTCTGCTCAGGCTTTTGTTGATTCAGGAGCAGCTATTAACCTGATGGATTTTGACTTTGCCAAACGTTGTGGGTTTCCCATGATACCCCTGCGGAAGTCTATTCCCCTACTGGGCATTGATTCTACCCCTTTGGCGGAGAATAAACCCCAGTTTTCTACTCAGGTGATAATGAGGGTTGAACCAGATCATCAGGAGAGTTGCAAATTTCTGGTGCTGTATAATCTGCATGACATTATTGTACTAGGTTTCCCTTGGTTACAGTCTCATAATCCTGTTTTGGATTGGAAATCTGTGTCTGTGACCAGTTGGGGCTGCCAATGTGTTAATGCCGACACTCCTGTTTTTTCTGCCTCTCCCCAGTCTCAGGATGTTCCTGACTTTTTGACTGATTTTTCGGATGTATTTAGTGAAAGTAAATCTGCATCTTTGCAACCTCACAGGAGCTACGATTGCGCTATTGAATTAGTGCCTGGTGGTAAATTTCCTAAAGGTCGCCTTTTTAACTTGTCTGTACCTGAACACGATGCTATGGGATCTTATATCAAGGAGTCATTGGAGAAGGGTCATATCAGACCATCCTCTTCACCCTTGGGTGCCGGTTTTTTCTTTGTGGCCAAAAAGGATGGTTAATTGAGGTTGTGCATTGATATCGTCTCTTGAATAAGATCACTGTGAAGTATCAATATCCGTTACCCTTGATTTCTGACCTGTTTTCCAGGGTGAAAAGTGCTAGTTGGTTTACCAAGCTTGACCTCAGGGGGGCGTATAACCTTATTCGCATTAAGCACGGGGATGAATGGAAGACGGCGTTTAATACCCCAGAGGGGCATTTTGAGTACCTAGTGATGCCCTTTGGGTTCACTAATGCTCCTTCCGTCTTCCAATCCTTCATGAATATTTTCAGGGATTTTGTGGATAAATTTCTGATTGTTTATTTGGATGATATCTTGATTTTTTTTCCAATGACTGGGACTCTCATGTGAAACATGTTCGGACTGTGTTCCAGATTTTGAGAGAGAATGCACTGTATGTGAAGGGATCAAAGAGTCTTTTTGGCGTACAGAAGGTCTCATTTCTGGGATTCATTTTGTCTCCGTCTGTTATTGAAATGTACCCGGTCAAGGTTCAGGCCATCTGTGATTGGGTCCAACCTACTTCATTAAAGGCTCTTCAAAGATTTTTGGGTTTTGCCAATTTTTATAGTAAATTTATTGGTAATTTCTCCGGTATTGTTAAACCATTGACTGATTTGACCAAAAAGGGTTCTGATGTGGTGAATTGGCCTCCTGAGGCAGTCTCTGCGTTTCAGGAACTTAAGCAGAGATTCACTTCTGCTGCTGTTCTACGGCAGCCTGATGTTTCTCTACCATTTCAGCTGGAGGTTGATGCCTCTGAAATTGGGGCAGGTGCCGTTTTGTCCCAAAGAGATCCAGAGACCTCTAAGAGTAACCCTTGTGCCTTTTTCTCTCGAAAATTTTCTCCAACTGAACGTAATTATGACGTGGATAATCGGGAGTTATTGGCCATGAAGTGGGCCTTTGAAGAGTGGAGACATTGGCTGGAAGGAGCCAAACATCAGGTGGTGGTCCTCATGGACCATAAGAATCTGGTTTATCTCGAATCAGCCAAGCGACTTAATCCTAGACAGGCCAGGTGGGCCTTGTTTTTCACACGTTTTAATTTTGTGGTTTCCTTTCTTCCTGGCACTAAGAATGTTAAGGCGGATGCCCTCTCGAGGAGTTTATTTGCGGACTCTCCTGAGTTATCTGATCCTACTGTTATTTTGAAAGAGGGTGTAGTTCTTTCCGCCATCTCGCCCAATTTGAGACTGGCCTTGGAAGGGTGTCAGGAGGATAAACCTGAGCGCTGCCCTATTGGGAAATTGTTTGTCCCAGACCAGTGGAAGAAGGGTGTGATGTCTGAGATTCATTGTTCCGCGTTGGCTGGTCATCCCGGGATTATTGGTACCAAAGACTTGGTGAGTCGGTCCTTTTGGTGGCCTACTTTGTCTCGTGACATCAGGGAATTTGTGCAGTCCTGTGGACTTGCTCTCGCTCCAAGTCTTGCTCTCACTCTAGTGGTTCGTTAATGCGATTACTGTGCCCAAGAGGCCATGGACCCATATCTCTATGGATTTTATTTCCGACCTCCCTGTTTCTCAGAGAATGACAGTTATCTGGGTAATCTGTGATAGGTTTTCCAAGATGATACATCTTGTGCCATTACCTAAGTTACCTTCCTCCTCCGAATTGGTGCCTTTGTTCCTTCAGCACGTGGTTAGTTTACATGGCATTCCGGAGAACATTGTGTCTGACAGAGGAGTCCAGTTTGTTTCCAGGTTTTGGAGGACATATTGTTCTAAACTTGGTGTTCAATTATCTTTTTCCTCTGCTTTTCATCCTCAGACCAATGGACAAATCGAGAGAACAAACCAGACCTTGGAGACTTATTTTGAGATGTTTTGTGTCTGCTGATCAAGATGACTGGGTCTCTTTTTTGCCTTTGGCTGAGTTTGCTCTTAATAATAGGGCTAGCTCTGCCACTTTGATGTCTCCATTTTTCTGCAATTTTGGGTTTCACCCTCGATTATCTTCGGGACAGGCGGGGGCTTCTGTCTGTCCGGGTGTTGACTCTGTTGTGGAGCAAATGCAGCAGATTTGGGACCAGGTAGTGGAGAGGTTGTCTCTCTCTCAGGAGAAAGCCCAACGGTTTGCCAACCGGCATAGGACTGATGGTCCTTGGTTTAAAGTGGGGGACTTGGTTTGGTTGTCCTCAAGAAATATCCCTATGAGGGTTGCATCTCCAATGTTTAAGCCCAGGTTCATTGGACCTTATAAGATCATGGAGATTCTTAATCCTGTTTCCTTCCGTTTGCTTCTTCCAGGGACATTTAAGATCCATAACGTGTTCCACAAGTCCTTATTGAAGAGGTTTGTCGAGCCAGTGGTTCCTATGGCTGCGCCTCCTGACCCTGTTTTGGTTGAAGGCAATCTGGAGTATGCGGTTGAGAAAATATTGGATTCTCGTTTTTCTAGACAGAAACTCCAGTATTTGGTTAAGTGGAGAGGTTATGGTCAGGAGGTCAATTCTTGGGTGTTTGCTTCGGACATCCATGCTAGGAGACTGATCCGTGCCTATCACCGAGCTCATCCTGATCGGCCTGGTTGCACAAGTGAGGGTTCGGTGACCCCTCCTCAAGGGGGGGGTACTGTTATGAATGTGCTAGAGATGGTTTCTGAGCAGAGGCTCCCTCTGGTGGTTACAGACAGTACTGAACCTTTCAGCGAGGAATGGCAATCTGGGTTCACTGACTGGTCTGATATAAGGGAGGTTCCCTCCCATGATGGTTGCCGGTGATCAATTGTTCTTTTCTCAATCGTGGTTCCTGGTTCATTTGGAAGTTTGCTGGAGTCTTGCCTGCATCTCCTGCTTTCAGATAAGATATTTTTTGCTTTTCTTTTTGTGCTTGCTTTTTGCATTGTTTTCTGCACTTTTGTGGAGGTCAGTCAGGTCCCCTCCTGGGGCCTGAGCTCCTCACAGTTTATCTGCAGCCACTGTTATTTGCTCATTTGCTTTTTCCTGTTTTTTCAGCGGCTGCAGCTTGGTTTTGTTCACACTGAGATCTGATTTAGCGGGTGGAGAGATCGTGTGATCTCAGTATTTTTGTAATCAGAATTGTTGGATTTTTGTAGGGTTTTCTGGGTTGCAGAAAGTAATCTCTCCTTTCCTATCCTATTTAGTCAGCTTGTGGCCCCAGCGTTTGCTCAATCTATTTTCTGCCTATGTTTGTGTTTTCATCTTGTCTAACCGCCATTATATGTTTGGAGGCTTCCTATTTCTCTTGGGGATCTGCTCCGGGGCAGTTAGTTTTCATCTTTCTGCCTTTAGGTGTAGTTATCTCTCAGGCTGTGACGAGGCATCTGGGATCAACGTATGAACGCTCCACGGCTACCTCTAGTTGTGTCGTTAGTTTAGGAATCTGCAACCCATCAGTTACCAACATCTCAGGTGTTCTGCTGCCCTGCTGTTGTTCCTGTCCTCCTCAGCTACCGATACACAACAGGAATCTACCCCAAATAACATCAACCAAGACAAGGAATCTACCCCAAATAACATCAACCGAGACATGGAATCTACCCCAAATAACATCAACAAGATTGGAATTTACCCACAACAACATCACCGAGACTTGGATCTACCCCAAATAACATCAACCAACATGGAATCTACCCCGAATAACATCAACCGAGACATGGAATCTACCCCAAATAACATCAACCGAGACATGGAATCTACCCCAAATAACATCAACCAAGACATGGAATTTACCCCAAATAACATCAACCGAGACATGGAATCTACCCCAAATAACATCAACCGAGACATGGAATCTACCCCGAATAACATCAACCGAGACATGGAATCTACCCCAAATAACATCAACCGAGACATGGAATCTACCCCAAATAACATCAACCAAGACATGGAATCTACCCCAAATAACATCAACCGAGACATGGAATCTACCCCAAATAACATCAACCGAGACATGGAATCTACCCCAAATAACATCAACCAAGACATTGAATCTACCCCAAATAACATAACCAAAGACATGGAATCTACCCCAAATAACATCAACCAAGACATGGATTCTTCCCCAAATAATATCAACCAAGACATGGATTCTTCCCCAAATAACATCAACCAAGACATGGAATCTATCCCAAATAACATCAACCGAGACATGGAATCTACCACAAATAACATAAACCAAGACATGGAATCTACCCCAAATAACATCAACCGAGACATGGAATCTACTCCAAATAACATCAACCAAGACACTGAATCTACCCCAA
The DNA here is from genome assembly GCA_033576555.1 of Oophaga sylvatica. Lineage (NCBI taxonomy): Eukaryota > Metazoa > Chordata > Amphibia > Anura > Dendrobatidae > Oophaga > Oophaga sylvatica. The sequence continues at coordinate 144,453 of JARQOD010000520.1, forward strand.
ATAGCATCAACCAAAGACATGGAATCTACCCCAAATAACATCAACCAAGACATGGATTCTTCCCCAAATAACATCAACCAAGACATGGATTCTTCCCCAAATAACATCTCCTGTCTCCATCTAACACCCGGCGGCACAGTAGCATGTAAGAGCCTGGAGCTGCCACGAGGAGCAACACCGTTGATAGGCTTGAGCTGCCTGTCATACGGGCAAGGACTTAAGGATGAGAAAGAAAAGAGGCCCGGGCATAGCTTTAGGCAGCAAGGACCTCAGAGTATAGCGCAATAGGAAGGCCTCCACACCCACACGGTTGAGTGGATCCTAAATTGCTTCCAGGCTGCCCGGATCTTCATTAGCATCTGTTATCAGTGCCCTGGTCTGCACCTTGAACCATCAAGTAAAGTTAAAGGAAACTACTGTAGAGCCCTTGTGTCTTCCAGTCATTTCTCACACCATCAGTCCTCCACCCCAACGTCCACGACCCCTTATAAAAACTGTACCGGTAGCCCTGGGGCCCCGCTCCACTGGTGGGGAGCAGAACCATCCCAGCTGAGTCACCATTGGCCCCAGTTGTCTCCTCTAGAAGCGTCGGCCAACGTTGCCGAACACCACAGGTGGCGTTACAACTTAATCCTCTATAAACTTTTCCCCTCATTTTTATTGCACGTCCAGGGCCACGGACCGGGTCATTGCTGCCGTAACCTTCCCTCCAAAGAACTGTCCGACCCGGACCAAGTACCCCACGGCCCTGGTAGGCGTCGCATTCTTGGCGTCACGAACAGGATACCGTAGACGGTATTACCGCGTACTGTGTGCCATAGACTTTATTGAACTATAAAATAGCCGCGGAACCCAAAAAAGAGTGGAGATCTGACCACGCTCTGTCGTCAGAGGGCGGAAAGCAGGAGGCCTCGACTTGGAAACCTTAAGGAGCTCAATCCATCCCGCCTGCGGAGCAGCCACTTACTACGGTAACGATACCCAGAGCATACCTCCCAACCGTCCCGG